>JBBYHH010522585.1:0-10992 GCA_038382905.1 Daphne laureola
AAATTAAATCAAATAAAAATTTAAAAATCAAATTTAATTATTAAATAGAAACGTAGGGAATAATTGTGTAAACGGTAAGTTCATGAAAGCCACGACGACACATAATTGTCATTTCCAAGGCGAAGTTGGCTTACACTGGAAAACAATTGAAGGGAAACGAAATTACGGTAGCAGAGTTTAGAAAATTAAATATAGAGAATGAGTACAACACGATCATAAAACTATAGGGAGGGTTTATTGGCTTGAATTTTACTGTCAACTAGCAATGACATAACATGCCTCTATTCCTTCTGATAACATAAACATACTCTCTATCATCTAGAGATGCAATCTTTCATTTCTTTGCAGCTGATTGCTTGACACTGATTCCTTTATAAACCTCATTTGCTCCTTTATATGCCTCTTTTGCTCGGGACAGGAAGTTCAGATTACTGTACCTTTTTTTACCTTCATTTTCGTCAACCGCTCCTTTCTTCCCATGCATCCTTGAACCAGTGGATGCTTCCGGAATTGCATATCTGGAATTTGAGGAATCAACTCCAGAGGCTTTTGCAGCTTCCTTCATGAACTCAAAGGCTGTGTTAATGTCAGTTGTTGGCTTCCTCACTGAGGCCTCTGGTGGTGTTGCCCACATTGCTTTATTCGGCCTAGGCCATCCCCCGGCGTTGATGATCTCTGGTTTTGTGTCTGTCTCAGTTTTCCGGTAGTTGTAGCCATCAGAAACACCATTGTTGATCATGTTTCCTTTCGGTTTGCTCCATTCGCCACTTCGCCTGTCACCTGTTGTACCAACCTGATAGGAATTAGGTGTCTGATCCGAATATGAAGTGTTTACTGGACGATAACTGTCTGGCTGATAAGGAACCGGGTTTGAGGGCTGCCGATATCTCACTGGAGAGCTCTGCCGGTATTCATTGAGCAAAGGAGAATAGGACTCGGTTTTATTAGCAGTGTAGTACTGGCCATTGTTCTGGTTTGGAGCATAGCTCGGTGCCAGACCATTGCTGGCGGAGTAGCTTCCATAGTTATATCCATAGCCAGCCATCACAGTCGGGTCACCTGAGTATCCTGCTTACCCTGCCATAACCAGAAATGTCAGAGCTAACTTATATAGAGGGAACCAAATACCTGCGTTTTCGCTGACAGAAGATTCGGTCTGCAGTAGTGTTGAAATATCTGTCAGAATCTTATTCTTTGCTTACCACTACAGTCAGTTCCATCAGCTTTCCACATCTGAAGTGCATGTCACTTCTGAGAATCTGTACTTTCACCATTCAGAATTAAACAGCTAATGCTTCATGTGAGAATAAAGCAAGGACATTTATATCACACTTGTCTTAAAATGAGGTAGAGAATTGGATTCAGCTCAGTGGATAAAGGTAAGAAAAGGATTCAAGTGCCATCTGATAAGCAATATCCTCGGTGGAGGACAGAAATGATATATACTCACAGAACATTCTCTTAACACAGTTCTCATATACTGACCACTGATATTTACAGCTCCTGGTCTTTTTGCATGGGACAGGCAAAAGGACTTCTGAGCATGGCCATATAATTTTTGATTACTGAATTGTGTAGCAGAGTATCTAACATGTGATCAAGAGCACCATTATTATATTACAAGGGAATAGGGGGGCTCCTTAGGCCAAATGTAATCGATCCCTCTAAAAAATGAAAATCAGCTACACATCTTCAGATCATAATCTTCAAGGATCGAATGATGGAACTTCAGTTTGAGTAGCATAGCGTGCAGCATACATTATTCTATTAACTATATTCCTGTATGGGTCCTCCTCTCTCTTCTTTAGCAAGTAGGCAATATTTTGTTCAACCTCATGTTTTACCTGCAAATACACTTCAGTTGCCTTCTCTTTGTCTTTCAGCAAATCTTCTCTCCCCTCCAATCTTATTGGCTTCCCGAACAGATAGTAAAATCGGCCAGGCATCTTCGGCAACATCCCTGGCACGAAAACCTCCGTGCTCGCCACTTCCCCTTGTGTTTCATCCCTGCAACCAACCCATTTTCCAACAGATTACCATCACACACAGAGGTGATCATGAACTCAATGGAACACAAGTCCACAAATTTCTTAGCTACTCCCTTTCCCTAATTCAATTGATACATTTGACAAAGATAAATACAGTGTAAACTAAAATTTTGGAATTATTAAGGATTGTGTAGAATTGATGGAAAAATAAACTGAACTTTATTGGGAACTCTGCTGAATTGATGGAAAGATGAATGAAGTAAGGATAACAAGGTACATGAGGTAGAGAAAAAAATTTCTTAGAATGAAACGTATCAATTATTTAGAAAAATGAGTCAATTATTTAGAGAAGTAGGAGTAATTGCTAGAACAATCACTAATATGAAACTGAATATGTGAACATTTTTGTAAGGTAAATTACCGAATCTTTATCTCATCCTGTCTGGCTCTTCGCATATAGTCATTGACAAAGGGGATTTTCTCCCAATCATAGTAATCAAGCACTAGCTGTAACAAAGTTTACAAACAAGAACATTATTTCTCCAATTGAAAATGTAACTTTATTCTGGACAGATAGCTAAAACCCCAATGAATCCTGTATGAAAGAGAAGGAGTTATCCCTGTCCAGCATTAAGGTTTTTTTTATTTCTTGTATCTTTTCCTTCATTGTATCCAAGTGACAAGGGATTAGATTAAGGAAAGGTGTATGTGTGTGTAACAAAATATGTCATGCTGTCATCTACAAATAGATTAGAAGCTGGAGGAGATCAACTTCTGCATTTTCAACAACTGACAGTTGGAGCTTACCTCTGTTAAGTCGTCTTCTCCAACAGTCCCGAAAGGTACAATTGTGGCCCCAAACCGTGCTGCCATTCTTACAAATTCCTGATGATTAGGCCAAAATAGTTTATACTGCTCACCCTGCAATAAGAAAAATCCAGTGGTTTGAGAATGTAGAAGAAAATAAGAAAAAAGAAAAAGTCTAAATAACAAGAAACATTGCTTAAACCAATCGCTGGTCAGTTGCTTGTTCTCATACATAATCGATGAACATACGAACATAGCATAGTTAGCCACCAATTGAACTGTAGTAAGGATATGGATGGTGTTCCACATATTTCAGTTTCCCAAGTAGAAAGTGACAATTGTGAAGATTCAAAGTTTTGAATTATCAAAACATTACTGGTCCGCACTTCGAAAATTTGAAAGGCCAGAGTAGGAAAACACTTCCCTAAACATCATAATGTGTCGAGTGATTGTCAAGCTTCCCTTCCAATAAATCATGAACTCAAATTAATATATCAACCACATGAACTGTAGCAAGGACATGGATGGTGTTCGACATATTTCAGTTTCTCAAGTAGAAAGTGACAATTGTGAGATTCAAAGTTTTGAATTATCAAAACATTAATGGTCCACATTTTGAAAATTTGAAAGACTAGAGTAGGAAAAATACTCCCTAAACATCATAATGTGTCTAGTGATTGTCAAGCTTCCCTTCCAATACATCATCTACTCAAATCAATGTATCAGCCACACTATATATCTCCAGTTCTTTCCTCTGTTTCTCTTTTTCCTTTCTTTCCCTCTGCTAGAACTTGGTAATAACAGAAAAAATAGGTTAAAAGCAAAAAATTAGCTTCAATTAAATAGAACCTCTCACCTTATTATGGAGTGCCTCACGTTGACCACCAGGGTAAAGAAGAATATGTGACTTAGTAGACAGTAATTTGTAAAGGTTGTTTGGGGTAACTGGTAAACCACCCATCACTTTTACCCAGTCAGTCATTGAAAAATCAGGAGTTGACTCCTGGAGCCTATCTAAGAAAAGCACTGGGTGTGCAAGTCCACGGACCATAATGTTTTTCTCCCTTAAGAATTCTTTAAGAAGAGAAGAAAGCTCAAATCCAAGTAACATGTGTAATCCAACCAGCAGAACAGGACCTTCGTTAGGAACCCCTGCAAGACCTTTCACAATCTTCCCATCTTCCATAGTTGATAACATGGTGGAACTGGTAGCAAAATTAAATAACCTGCATTTTGGGTGATTTCACAATAAGCTTCAGCATCAAAACACAGCAAGTACACAACAGAAGTATGCGGTAGTGTAAATCTAAAATCAACAAATGGTCTTTTTTTATGTCAGGCAGAGCATATTGCAAACTGTTTTTCAGTTAGGTAAATACACTTTTTACTTGTAAAGCTTACAAATAATGGTAGATTATTACCTTAAAGGTTCCAGAAAGAAAGGATGTGTAATGTGTTATAATAAATATTAGGAAAATATGGCAACAGTCTTGAAGAAGGGTTTCTTGCATAGCAAACAGAATAAGTATTGATATAGAGATGATAATGATGGTTCGTTTTAACTCAGCATCAATATCAAATCCTTTTCTATGCATGTACAAACAAAGATAAAATTTCAATTACAAGGTGTAGTGAAAAACAATCAACACTGATGGTTGGGTCCAATCTAATGTGGATCACATAGATACAAATATGGAGTCAGAAGAGGGAATGACAGAAATCATATAATCACGATTACCCGACAACTTGATCAAAACCATATCTGTACTCTGACATACTAGGAGGCAAAAAGTCTGAGATAAAATCAAGCCTCTTTGATCGACGATACTTAGTGGAACCTTTAATTATAGTCAACAAACTAAGCCCATCCTCCTGCACCATTAACACAAAAGAGATGGTAGCCAACTCCTCTTAGTTATGTCAGTCTAAAGCCCGAAAAAACAATAGAAGAAACTGAAGACAGTTCAAACGTAGATGATAGCAACAAGGTATGAACAATAAATTAAAAAATCGTAGTTATGATAGGCATACACATCTACAACCTATACCTTTGAACAATGCAAAATAAAAAATAAAAAACAACAAAGGAAAAGCATGTTTCTTGTCTATGTAAAACCTTTATGATTATGCATCATTTAGTAGATGTGAAAAGAATGCTGATCTACTATTTAGTTCGCTCAAAACGATCTGGATGCATATAAAATTACAGGGTCAGACTTTAGCTGAATAGCCAAATATGATTAAAATAATCAGAACTACAAAGCTGAAAGGCTTGAAAATATCTAAGAAAACTCAAATGTCTAATCAGTTTTTTCCTGGATGTTAACACAATGCTTCTTTTCACCTACCAGTAAAAGGGTGTGTCCATTGTCCTTGAAGCTACGAACAGTACAGTTCTTTAATGAACTCTTCAGACGTTGGCTTTCTTCTATGCTAGGGAGCATGTTGTCCTTTCCACTAAAATAGAAACTTAGTCACGCCCAGAATCCCATCAAGTTTAACAGAGTAAAAAACTGTGATCTGCTGTCTATCATAACAAGAATGAGGCAAAAACTGGACTATGAAGAAACGGTTATAAAATATAAACAAAATATTTCCATCACACAGCACAGATAAAATATCAACATCCACAAATGACAGATAAAAGAATGTTTACCAGTTCAACATCTAAACGTTTCAACATGTTCAAATTTGTACAACATGAAGTTCGATGGCCTTACAAGGGACCAAGATAAAGATCATACATTAGACAGCTGCAGATTCGTGGACATGCTTATTTTCTGAAACAAGGGGTCTGTGGGGTGAACAATCTTTCCCCAAAAACTTTATTATCTCATGCATGCTCTTTTTCAATCATTTTCCCTCTATTTCTTTTCTTACTTTGGGGAGTTGGGGTGTGGGGGTGTTGTTACCATGGAGAGCAGGAGAAATTCTTCAGTTTACGGACCTAGCAAGCAAGAGCACTTCAGCCTCAACAGCATGGAGACGGGAATTAGCATAAGCAGCTCCTGATTTAATTAACCGAAGTTTCCAAACAAGGGTCTCCTTAGGTATAATCTTAGACAAGCCCTGAAAAAAACAACGGAAACTCATGAAAGAAAAACGTTAATACCACCATGACACTGCAAACAACTTAATTCGTAAGAGTTGTTCTGCTTGCATACTCTCTAAGGTCACAAGAAATGAAAATAGAGGACTGCAAACATTATCTACCAGACCACATCAATAAACACTTCATTCAGCCAAGATAGAAAGATAGCTACAAGAAAATAATACTAAATGTTACTCACAGAAAGAAGAGGTAACATATCAAGCAGGTTATTAGACAATTTTTCAACCATCTTTGTGGGAGGAAGCCTACTTCCAATATTAACCGATGCCATTTTCAGAGGATCACCTGAAACAATTGAAATTGATAAGTAGAGCATGAGCTGTCATGCATTTGTTTTCATTTTTTACTCTTATACTGCTTATTTAGTGCCAAAATTGCGATGACTCACCCATAACAAAGCTCAGAAGATATGGAAATGTGCCTTGAAGCTCATCAGGTGCAACCTCCAAGAAAGGAAACAGTGGCTGCAACTTTGAGCTACCAAAAGATGTAGCTAGAATAGAAAGCTAAACGCATCAGTGAAGTTTCAATTATCAGGTATAGGAGACAAGAAACATGTGAATGAACTAAGATAAATGCATATATGATATGCAACCTGGATTTACTAATATTACAACGAGGTCAATCTTGGGATTATTAGCAGCAACAGCGAGTGCTAAGCATCCACCAAAGGATTCTCCCACTATATATATAGGCTTGTTTGGACGGCATGCAGCCTCATGTCTTATGGCTTCTCCAACAAATTTCACCAGCCCTTCATGAAGATGAAAGAAATTGTTTGATTTTGAGAAAACAATAAACTGTCATAGTGGGTTAAAATGTAGAAATAAAATAACACATACTACAATATGCATAGGTGTGATAAAGCCATAAGCAAGCTCAAGATGAATGCTCCCCGACCAGTAGTCTTCTTCCTCTTTATTTTGATCCGGGGATTTATGGAGCCTCACTAAATGTTGGAGTGAGAACATAGGTACACATTCCAACATACCCACAAATGGAAACACAGTTTTGCTTAGTTGCTTTTTTACAGATAAGCTGTTCAGGACTTCAGGTCCCTTAAATAAGATGGAGAAAAACTAAAACACAATAAAATACAGAGTTAGTTCTTTTTTAATTTTGAACATGACCGCATGCATTTAGGTAAGATTTCTACCTCTGACATCTGCGATTTTGTTGTGGAGCTAAGGCTCAAGTTAGAAAGTGCACAGTGACAAACCACCCAGAGCAGCCATAACTTCATCCTCGTAAATATATCAGGATTTCCCAATTCACATGTAATATTCTGCCTGTACATCAAGCTTATTCCTCATCTGATTATCTTTCCTCCTTATTTAACTATAGGCTGAACTTTTCTATTGGCGCTCATAATATTTCAACACTTATAAGTGCGAATTCGGTCAAGTCAGTCAGTTATTTTAAAACCTGGTACATATGTCATAACCGGCAGAATCAAAATTATGCAATGAAAAAAAGCTAGAATGTTTGAATAGAAGCATATGGTGCGACCAAACACTAGTGATGAAACTAGTCTGATCTTAAATCCATCATATGAAGTAGTAAAACTGAAGCAATAACAGTATGAAGATTCAGAGAACTCCATGCAAATAAAATTAGTGGTCTGGAAGGTAATACCTTCAAATGGTGTCCGATCATTGACAGGAATATGTAGACACTGCACTTCGAAAACCCTGATCAGACAAAGACAATGATTATAGTACAAGTCCAGAAAAGCCCATTGGAAGAGAACAAAGATAATGATTCTTCTTTCCCCCTCAAATCAAGGTTTATTTCAAGAAAAAAGTAACAGAAATTCAAAGCTATTTCCTCAAAAAACTTGGGAACATTGAAACTTTAATGTCAACAGGTTGAACATGTATAGAGGAAGCAACTTACTTCCCAAGGGATTTGTGATGCAAAATGAGGCCCATCCCCACACCATCCATCCCTGCAGACCAAACATGAACGTTAACAATTAACAGCCACAAACTATGTTGAACTATAGAAGGAACATACTACTAGCTGTAAAACTCTTACCTGGTAGAAAGAAGAGAGGAGGAGAGTCTTTCAACGGACGACCACAGTCGACAGGGCAAAACCACCGTGGCGGCCCACCGTCGGGCTTAATCATCTCCACCGCCGTTTCCATGTAATCTTTCACAGTCTTGCTGCCATAACCGTCATCCCATAAAGGTTCCAAACCCTCCCCCTCTTCCGCTTCTTCTTTTTCTTCTTCTTCTTCTCCTCCCCGATTCTCCCCTTCTCTAAAACCAAATCTGAACCCATTCCCTCCATCAACCAAACCTTCATCCAATTTCTCTTCCCTTTCAACCGAAACAGCAGCTCTGTTCACCATTCCCAAATCAGACGACGAAAGCGATCTTAATTTCTTCTGACCTGAATTTCCTTGAGCCCTCACTCGAAACAAATATCTACAACCCGAATTCGTAGCGAAACGAGAGGGCGCCCAGAATGTAACAGCCGACGCCATGGCTTCTAAACGCACAAGCTCTACCATCAACAATCAGATAACTTGAAATTCGACTACAAAGCACAAACCCACGTACGTATGGCACCTTAAATAGCAGCAGAGTTCACAAGAACAACATTCCAGAAGGAGTAACTCGGGACATTAATGCACGAACATTTCTGGGTTGAGGTAAAAAGATTAAAAAGGTGGCGAGAGGCAGGGACGATAGAGTTTAGACTGTGGCCATGGTTTCGCCACACACGTCTAAACGGCTACTTTGTTACGTGGCGTGGAGCAAGGGAAAGTAAGCCGCTAAACGTAAAATTTAGTTAATTAATTTCACTATTAGGACTTCAAAACTTCAAAGTTGTAATTGTTAGTTTATGGTAAAAAGCACGAAAAAATCCTTGAACTTTTCAGTTTGTCATGAAATAATCACTGAACTTTTTATCCAGTCGAATAAACTACTATACTTTTGTAATTGTATCAATTTAGTTACTCGGTCTGAATTTTGATGATTTTTCACATGGAAGAATGATGCGGATTGAGCGAGAAATTCAACATAAAGTGTTTCTAAGTGTTTGATTAAGAAAAAAAAGTTAAAAGAATAGCACCGAGAAAGTCAGACGCGATTTGGGTAAAAGGAAACGACGTAATATTCTCTTAACGTTCGTGTATTTTTTTTTAAATCGAACAGTTAGAAACACTTTAGGTTTAATTTTATGCTCAATCCGTGTCTTTTTTTCGCCTAAAACATCATCATAAATAAAACCCAGTGGCTAAGTTGGTATAATTTTGAAAGTTCAGTGATTTATTTGGCTAGATAAAAAGTTTAGTGGCCATTTCGTGATAAACTGAATAGTTTAGGAGTTTATTTGTGTTTTTTACCTTAGTTTTTTAAGCTGCATTAAATGCAAGTTGCCACTAGGGTGTAAAACGAACCGAGCCATTCGCGAGCCAGTTCGAACCACATTAAACGAGTCAAACTTCTTTAAGGTTCGGCTCGAGCCAGCTCACGAGCCAATTCGAGCTAGGGGTATAAAACGAATCGAGCCATTTCCGAGCCAATTCAAGCTCGAACAGTCGAACCACGTTAAACGAGCCGAGCTTAACGAGCCACGACCCAAAAAAGAGGACTAATTTGGGTTAATTGATAACTTAGTCCTTATTTTTTTTGTATTTTAATTAATTAAGTACCTAAATGTTTTGAGCTTTCGAACTATCGAGCCGAGCTTGAACAATTTTTTTTGAGCTCGACTCGAACGAACCTGATACGAATACTCCAAACGGTCCACCAAAGGCCCACACAATCGCCCAACCACGAGACACCTTCGTACCAACCAACCTCGCAGACAAACATGCCTCGTACTAACACACCATCGACAGACGCATTCGGGGGCGCAACAACCGCCTCCCTTATAAAACTATCCCGATGTCAAACATCCTCCCAACGCCTATAACGGCTCTCCTCGGACATAGCCACTATTAAGGCTCAGATCCCATGGATCACGCCCTCCTTAAAGGGTCCGGTACCATCCTATATATTGGGTGGTACCAACTACACAAAAGGTAGATACTACACACTCCACCTTCCCCACTCTTCTCTGCCGGAATCTCTTTGTCTACTTGACTTTTAGTTTCTGATTCACTTGCTTGGGGGAACATTCAGGCGGTTGGTTGATAAGATCAATATCAATTTGACGTTGTCTACCGGAAATGAACCCACGACCACGTCTTCTTTTTTATTCTCCAACAACCCAAAATCAGCATCGATGGCGAGAACACGAAAGAATAACACAAACAATGAAAATGTTCAAGTGGAGGATGCCAATTCAAGCTCCAGCGACCCACCACCACCCCCACAGCCAACCAATGGCGATAAATCTAAGAAAACACCGATACCGGCCCTCATCACCCACGATGGTGTATGAGTTCCCCCAATCGGCCCAAGCGGCGCTCCACCACCCACCACAATCATCGACCCGACACAGATGTAGCTGATCCAATCCAATATCCTTTGGGATATGAAAACTCTTATGGTTCAGACCATTCGAGCCAAAATCACCAATCTACGAGCCGTCCCACCAGTAAAAAATGAGGCTAATTCCAACACCAACGGACGGGCCAATAATTTCGTTATTGGAAATTTCAATGTGGACCACCTCGTACGTCGAATGAGCCTCGTCGAGGCGCAGGTGAACCCAACTAATCAAGCTTTCGAAGATATTGAGGTACTCCTCACACAACCTTTCACCGAATCCATCATCGCGGTTAAGGCTCCTGACGGTTTTCGAATGCCTTATATGGAAAACTACAACGTCCTGTTTGATCCAATCGACCACCTATGCCGTTATGTTTCCCAAATGGAGATGGCGCAAGCAAACGACGCCATCCTCTGTAAAGCTTTTAGTTTCACCCTCAAAGAAGCCACTTTCACTTGGTTTGGCACGCTTCGAGGCCAACGTCTAAAGTGTTTCAAAGACCTCACCACGGCCTTTCTCCGCCATTTCATGGGATCCCGACCACCTTCAAAGACGGTCACCCACCTTTTGAAACTGCGACAGCAAAAAGAGGAGTCCCTAAGGGACTATGTGAAACGCTTCCAATCCGAGGCT
>JBBYHH010522696.1:0-10990 GCA_038382905.1 Daphne laureola
TTCATTTGTCTCATTCTCATTCACCCATCTCTGGTGCCACCCACCTCCGGAGAGGTGCATGGGTTCAGTGAGGTGCAAAGGAAGTCCAATGATATGTTGGGCAGATCTGAGGAGGTGCTAGGTAGCTTCGGTGAGGTTTAGAGCAGTTTCGATGAGATGAGGGCAGATTCAATAAGGTTCCCGATAAGTCCAGCAACGTGCAAAATAGATCCGACGAGGTGAAGATTTAAGGCTATGATAGGGGAACGAGTTAGATTGTAACTTTTACAAATTTATGATTTTTTTTTTTTCATATTTAAAAGCTTGGGATCAAATTGATAGTGAGTGTGTTTGGCAATAACTTTTTCAAGTAGTTGTTTTGGAAAAACTATCAACAAGTAGCTTTTTGCATTTAACTATAATTGTTTGATCTCAATCATTAAAAAATTATCTAAAATACTAAACTACTACAGTTAATTGAAATAACTATTTTCAAACGAGCCTTGTGAAAATATAGTTTGTTACGGAACATTCCCTTCGTTAACTGTTCCAATGATAAATACGGCTCAAACAGTAAACGTTGATAGCAAAAATAATCCAAAAACAAAACATCTTTGTCAAAATAAGATCATTTTTTAAAATAATAGAAAAATGGCCTTTCACCATTCGTAGGTGGTAAATGGGGATATTTTCGCTAGCATTATACATACTAACATTAGGGCTCGCTTATGAACAATAATATCTTCTTTTTTATACAAAAGAGGCAGGGATTGAGATACCGGAAACTCGAACTCGAGACCTCTATAAATATTTTCAGGAGCATGACCACTAGGTCAAGTGCTTAGAATTGAACAGTAATATCTTTCATCCTCTTTTTTCTTTTTTCTTTTTCCTTTTAGTTTTTTAGTTTTGTATAAATTATTTCAAATGTTTCCTTTATTTTTATGGTTTTTCCACATTGACCCTGAAATTTTAAATTTAATATAACAAATATCCTTAAACTCTTTCTTTTATTAAATCCTTCGATTCTTTGTTTTAGTGATTTGCGGTATTAACTCTACACTTTTCATTAATACTTTATTTTTATGATTTGTGTATATTAACCTCACATGTTTTAAAGTAAACAATAAAGGAGTACTTTTTGTCCTTTTTTTTAAGTTGTCTATGAAATAACTCAATTGTTTCGTTTTACTTCTCATAAAACAGGTTGTGTTGCAAACGGTAAAATATCTAATTAATGCTCCCCATGTCCCTTTAAAGATGACACTCCCAATTTGAATCACACTTGGATAAAAAATATGTGCTCACTTGAGAGTAAAAATGTAATATATGTGTATAAGATAAAAATAACTTTTTGAAGTGGAAAGAGAGTAACATAATAAAATAGATTTGAGTTAAAAGTTTTTTTCAAAAAAGGAAATGTATCGATTTTTTCTTGGAAAACCCATAAAGAAAACTATAGCTTCTTTTAAGGGATGAAGAGATTATTATTCTTTTTATAATCTTCTATTTTAATTTAAGAAAAAACATGAGCTGCTCTAGTTTTTCATCTAGGGTTCGCTCTCTCCTTACCACCGTCGCCGCCGCTATCATCCTTCCGTCGGCGTGATGTGCAAATCCTTTCCCGACCGGCTCCCTTCCTTCTGCCTCAGCGTCGTCAGCCCTATTCGTCGGCTCCGAGAGGAGCCTTGGCCTTCGCGTGGCTTTAGCCACTGATCCACCGTTAGTTCTTCGTCGCCGCCGATGTTCGATTGGAGTGCTTCCCTCGACAATGACTCTGATCGGCCTCCCCCACTACCACACCGGTGTCCCACTCTTTCAAGTCGCATCCACTGTATGTTTTCGAGATCGACAGTCACCCTCGCTCCAAGTTCTAGGCGGATGTTTCCATTCTACTCGCTTTTCTAGAGGTTGTCGGCGCCGCCTCTCATCACCTCCTAGTGTGCATCATCGCCTTCCGGTTCCGTACTGTCAAACGTCATGGGTCTTTCTATCGGGGTATGGTAAGTTTCAATTGTAAAGTTGTAAGTCCAAAGGAGTTGAAGAGAGGTTGCACGAAGGCAAGACCCCCTGGACTTGGTGTGGAAAGAGCTTTGAAGAAGGCTCGAATCTCGAAGGCGGTGTGGGAGATGGTCGAGAAGAACCTTCGCGGTTCGGGGGACTCCTAGCCTCCGGCCGAGCCTTGAGCCTCTGCCGATTTTCTTGTTGTAATAGAGACAGACAAATTTCTTTTTTGGTACCTTTTTGCTGGACCCTTGTTGTTTTTTGTTGCTTTTCATTTGCTTAGACTTGTGCTATGTGGTAGAGTGGTTCCTTGCCAGGATCTTCATGCCTACCTATTCAGGAGCGCGTTGTTGTGGTGAGTCGGTACAAGATAACTCCTTTCAGCGAATATACAAGGGTACCGAAGCATGCATCACGACTATTTTTCCGTCATGACGTATATGATCTCAGGCCCGAAAAGATTCTCTGTCTAGATGGGTAGAAATGAAGTTTCCACTGAGAAATTTCGCTATTACATTAGCGGTTGCTGGTCGTTTAAACCTTAGTGACTATGTTGTTGCTCCTACTAAGCCTAATTTAATCAACTTTTCTCTATTCCTCGCTTATTTTATCTAATAAAATAGATTTCACACGTCAAAAAAAATAAATCTTCTATTTTACATCAATTATCAATTTATCATATGTAAACACGTAACAACATTTATCACACAGTTTATCATCTTATTTAAGAAAAAAAAAATGTTCGCAACTTCGTAAATTTTCATCTATTATTTTAATATTTAAAAAATTTCCCGTCACAAACCGCGAAAGAAAACTAGTTTACTACAATTTTTAAAATTTCCAAACTTTTATTGGATTTACCTTGACGCTAAGTTCATCAATATTTTTTCTTAATTTTTTCAATCCCAATACATTTAATAACCTTAAATTTATTAATTTTTTATAAAATAATATTTTTATCAAATTTCTCAATTCACGTATCATATATGTCATCCATCAATCAAAACACACATTCTTTCCGCATTTTTTTTTCCTACTTGAACTAAGCCTAAAAGAACAGACTTTCAATGTAGATGAAGATTTTCATCCCATTTACCGATGGTTGAATAATCGCACAAGAAAGAATGTGGTCAAAAGTCTATTGAAAACCACGAGCTAGAAATGTTTACCGAGAATGAAAATTGGGAAAAGAAAAAAACTGAAAATAATAGGTGTCGGCTTACGCATCCGGCATTAAAAAAGTCTTGCAAAAGACAACAATAGTAGCAAGTTGGACCAGAAAAAAGAGTTTACCAAGTAAAAGCAAACACAAAAAGAGGAAAAACAAAAATGGCGAAAGGTGAGTCAGAGTCAGCTGAGCTAGGAGGTGGAGTTGTTGTTGCAGCCAGCAGGGTTATGACTTTCTGAAGCAGTAAACGTAAAAATGGCGAACACACTGTTTCAATATGAAGCAGGAAACTGAGACGAAGCATCATCATCACAGTACTAAGACCAGGCAAGTACTAACAATTTTTCTTCTTTTCTTTTTGCCCCTTTTATTTCTGGAGATCAGAGATGATTGGAATATTGAGAACTTTTCATTAATTAGTTGGTTGGGATTGGAGGAAACTCTTTTTTTTTTCTTTTTTGTATTTTTCATATGAAAACGCGTTTGAATTGTGGACTTTTGGGTTCAAAGTCTTCAACTTTGATTCTAACAAGAAGGCTCAATGACCCACAATCCTCTCTCCTTCTTTCCTCGTGCTGTTCTAATTCTAAACTGTAATTTTCAATTTCTTCGCTGGGAAAACGTTGATTTATGAGCTTGGGTTTCTGGGTTTTGAGTTTCTTCCTTTCTTTCTTCTAAAGTTGCTTGCTTTTTGTCCCTCTCTTCTGATCTGCTTTCTGGGCATTTGCATTTCGAACCACTCCTTTGTTTTTGTCCCTCCTCCAAGCAGCTTGATTTATGAGCTTGGGTTTCTGGGTTTTGAGTTTCTTCCCTTCGTTCTTGTAAAGTTGCTTGCTTTTGGGCATTTGCAGTTGAATCTCAATCTTTTTTTGCCATTTTTTCCTTTGAAATCCCTGCAGAATCGTTTCATGCAGGATTTTGTCAGTAACCAAAAAGGACTTGTACACCACTGCCATGTTGCTCAAGATCTCTCTAGTTTTTCTAGTTGTTATTTCAATATTGTCTGGTGGTTTTGAAGCAATCGCTAGAGCTCATGACCATGGCCACAGTTCCACTTCTTCCAACATCTCAACACTCACCGGCATTGAATTGCCTAGCCACATGAGCTTTAGTTCCGTTTCTTCTTCAACAAGCAACGGCTGCACCTTCTCCAACCATAACAACTCAAAACAATCTCAAATGGTACCAGACAAGGAAGATGAAGAACAAGCAAAGCAGACAGTGAAGCTGCACTTGAAGCGCCAGCCTGTAAACCAGGAGTCTGCTGAGCCAAAAGAATCTGTCTTTGAGTCTGCGAGGAGGGATTTGGCTCGAATTCAAACACTCTATACAAGGGCTGTGGAGAAGAAGAATCTGAATTCAGTTTCCAGGCTGAAAAGAGATAAGGATCAGAGAATCAATCCACAAAAGCCAGCGGTCGCACCTGCAGCTGCTCCTGAATCCATAGCAAAAGAGGTTTCACTTTCAGGCCAGTTAATGGCGACGTTGGCTTCGGGTGTGACCTTAGGCTCTGGAGAGTATTTCATTGATGTCTTTGTGGGCACACCTCCTAAGCACTTCTCTTTAATTCTTGACACCGGAAGTGACCTAAACTGGATTCAATGCGTTCCTTGTCACGATTGTTTCGAGCAACACGGGCCTCACTATGATCCTAAGGACTCGAATTCTTACAAAGACATAGGCTGCCATGATCCAAGGTGCCATCTGGTTTCATCTCCCGACCCTCCTCAACCATGCCAAGCTGAGAACCAAACATGCCCGTATTACTACTGGTACGGTGATAGCTCTAACACGACCGGTGATTTTGCACTCGAAACATTCACGGTTAATCTCACAGCATCTGATGGGAAGTCGGAGTTTAAGCCGGTTGAGAATGTGATGTTCGGCTGTGGCCATTGGAATCGAGGGTTGTTTCATGGCGCTGCAGGGTTGTTGGGGCTCGGGAGAGGGCCTCTCTCGTTTGCTTCGCAGCTGCAATCATTGTATGGCCATTCATTCTCATATTGTCTGGTAGATAGAAACAGTGACTTGAATGTAAGCAGCAAGTTAATCTTTGGTGATGACAAGGACCTCCTGAGCCACCCGAATCTGAACTTCACTTCACTAGTTTCCGGAAATGACAATCCTGCAGATACATTCTACTATCTGCAGATAAAATCCATAATTGTTGGAGGGCAGGTTTTGAGTATACCGGAAGAAACATGGAATATCTCATCTGATGGTGCAGGCGGAACAATCATCGATTCGGGTACCACTCTTACTTACTTCGCAGAGCCTGCTTATCAGATAATTAAGGATGCATTTGTGAAGAAGATCGAAGGTAGGTATCCGGTGATAAAGGACTTCCCGGTGTTAAGCCCTTGCTACAATGTATCTGGGGTCGAGAAGTTGGACCTGCCCGAGTTTGTGATTAAGTTTGCAGATGGAGCCATATGGGACTTCCCTGTGGAGAATTACTTCATCTGGTTGCAGGAAGATGTTGTATGTTTAGCAGTTCTAGGGACACCGCGATCTGCGTTGTCGATAATCGGGAACTATCAGCAGCAGAACTTCCATATTCTGTATGATACAAAGAGGTCCAGGCTAGGGTATGCACCAAGGAGATGTGCTGATGTTTTGTAGAATCTGCAAAAAAGATCAGAACTTTTGAAATGGTTGGGTAGGAGGCTGTAAACAATTGTATTTGGGGAAAAGGGGGGAATTCTTTTTAGGTTCATGTATCTGTATCTTCCAAAGTAAAGGTAACATGCAAAAGATTAAGAGGAGTTTGAATTGCTTTGTTTATTGTTTGGTTATCAAAGAGTATATGACTGTGTTCTTAACAAAAAAGATGGTCTTACGCCATCCTCCGGTACCCGACGAGTATCGTGGATATCAATATCAATTGTCTAAAAAATAAGTTTATTAATATATTTTTTGTTGTTTAAAAAAAGTTGTATGATTAATTTATTATTTTTAAAGTTATTATATCTATTTTTTATTAACAAATCTTGTTAAAAAATGAAAATAAAATAAAAATACATTATTTTAGCTTAGTGGTGAAAGTGACGTAATCTCCAGTTTATAAAATCGTCGATTTTATCGATGTATAAAAAGATTTAATTATATTATTTTTAATCATAAATTTTAGCTTGAAAAAGCTTATAATAATTAAACAAACAATAAATTAATAAAAAAAACTATATTTTTTACGTAAATAAAATATTTATTTTTCATTTTTTAAGTTCGTAGGTATCGATACCCACAATCTGAGTATCGTAGAATTTCTTCTCTAAGATTCACATGAATTTTAAAAAAGTTTCAACTTTTTCCCTAATAAATCTTTGAAAAGAACAAACCCCAAATGTCAAATATCTTCAATTTTTGAACTTTGCAGTTGCAGCCATGTACTATTAAAGGAGTGTGTAATTGTTCAACAAAAAAAAAGGAGTGTGTAAATTGGATTATGTGTATCATTAATAAGGGGTTTCAAACTTAAAAAATAAGTAGAATGTAATTCACTTGATTTGTGTGGAATTCACAAGTGAATTAATTTTTTAATTCACTTGATAAAATAGGACGTTAAGTTTGAGTATCTATGAAAAATTGTAAAAATTGATGATGAGAAATTGTAAAAGAAACAATCAGTTTAACGAATGAAAAGAGGACCCGGTTGAACGCACGTAGGTGGCTGCTGCGGAAGGACCGCCGATAGATCTAGGGAGGTTATCGGCGACGAGAGCAGACAGAGAGGATGAAGAGGAGACGGTGGCGGCTTAAGATGGTAACGGCGGATGGAGGGCGACGGTGAGGGAGAATCAGGTACTGTGACAAGGAGTTCTGGTTCGCTGGCGTCGATCCGTTGCCACCGCGTCAGAGCCGCGTCACCATCGTTTGTTGCGAAGGTGAAGGCGAAGGTCCGTCGCGACAGAGGGGAATTCGAGAAGACGAAGAATCAGGGAGTTCTGGTTCGCTGATGTCGATCCGTTTCCACAGCGTCAGAGCAGCGTCACCATTGTCCCTCGCAAAGGTGAAGGCGAAGGTCCGTCTCGACAGAGGGGCATTTGAGATGATGAAAAATCGGCCATGTTCTTTTTAGTTTTGATGGGTGATGAATTTCAAATTAATTCATCGTGATTTAAACCAATTCATTTTTTTTAAATTCATCTCAGATCCTAATTAGATGAGGTGAATTAGTAATCCTTAATTCACTTCTTAAATTTCAAATCCTGTAATGTTTTGGGTGAGAAGGGATTTGTTTTTTTGTTGATTGGTTGATAGAGAAAGAGTCAACTGTTAGGCTCATCATACTCAATGATGGCTGAAACCTGAGAGGGGAAAGAGAATGGTCAACTATTAGGTGCTGAACTATATGTCTACGACATTGCATGAGCAGTTCGGATCTCTTTTTTTGATTACGTGTTTTATTAATTTTTCGAAGTTGTTGGAATTAGCATAAAATATATGCCAATAACTGGAAAACGTATTCATTTGATATTCAATTACCATTTTATTTTATGATGAATGTTGGAAATTTGGAGAGAGAAAAATCTAAAAAATAGAGAACAGAAAGGAAGGGGGGGGGGGGGGGACTGAGTATTGGGCCTAAATGGTGCAAAAAAACCAAACTTTTTTTTTGAACATCTAATTGGCTAACATGAGATCGAGTTCTTTTATTAAAGAGAAGTTCACATGTCCTCTTTTTCATGTTCCCTTCATGTTTTTTATTATTTTATTTTATTTTATTTTATATAAAAAGGTAGAAGGTTGGGAATATCGGAGGTTCGAACTCGAGATTTCTATAAATGTTATAAAAAATATGATCATTAGGTTAAGTATTGAGAACTCATGTCTCATATTATAAATGACTAACAATGTTACATTTTTCGTTAAAAAATTAATAGATTACTTAACATCTTTAGTCATTTATAGTGGGGGACATGAATGAGACATAAAAAAAGAGGACATGTAATCCAGACTCCTTTTATTGAAGTCTCTTGAGCTATTCCGACGAGTAGATCGTCCCAAGGGATGAGGGAAAATCAGGTACGGACGGCTCCCCGCAAGCTTTGTGGGAAGGCCTGACAAAGTTATGTGTCTTGATATTGGAACTAGCGCATCTTGTCTTTATACGCGTGATTCTTGGGATCCGTGATTCCATCATACTGCGCTGTTAAGGCCTGGATTTGATCATTTTGAACCCTTAGGAACCATTCCATGGTCCCAGGAGCCCCAAGGGCTTCACCCGTCCAGGCCTGGTGGGCGGCCTTGCGTTCCTCAAAGTCGAGGGAAGGGTCACTTGGGTCCTACCAGCTCTTGTTGACTTAAGCTCCTTCATCTTGACCTGAGATTCCATACTTTGATCCATAGTTGTATGAACTTCATCCGTAGTCTCCAAATTAAGCACTTTTATCTCCTTTTCATATTCGTATCCTCGCACCTACAAAATATCAAAAATAACAAGTACAGTACATTTTTTACATAAAAAGTAAGCACATATGATGAATCTAGTGCCTTAAACACCCTGAAAATGTGTGTGTTTACACACACAAAAATTATGCTTGGACAGAGAACTCGGACTAAAGGAAAAACCTTACGCTGGTTCAGTAGTTGACGACCCTCCTCGGCAAACCAAGGAATCTCCTGGACGAGACACGAGAGATAAGCCCAGGACATTGCAAAGGGATCAAGGCTAAACCCCATCTCCTGGAATGAGATGGTGAACGGTACGCAATTTGTTTTTTGACTTTGTCAATTTCTATTATGTTAATCTTGTTATTAACATTAGCGTCGTCTATGAGAACAAATCTTGAAGACCTAAAGGACACCACAACGACCCCAATCCCACCTCAACTAAAGTCTAAGTGACACTCACTGGCCTCAGGGCACTTAGCATGAGGGGACGAGACCCTATGCCGGCTTCCAGCCTCGAGCGAACCTGGGTCTTGCACCTCCAAGGTTGTACCTCGTAACTTGACGGAACTGTTCCCTCACGTTGATCCAAATATTACAAGCGGGTAAGATGCCTCGCCTATAATTCTCCGCTACAGTCCACGTGAATGTCGGGTCATGACCAACGCATAAACACAATGTTACGACCCATATCTTAAGCTACAGCTCATATCTTAGGTGGCGGCCCACATCTTAGGCTACACCCATATCTTACTACTCTTCCCCGTATATTCACAGGAACGATGTCAAACACGAACAACACAGTACTGACACATGCCTTCCCCATGAGACCGTCATTCATCGACTCCTTCCGAGGACACAAAGGCTT
Organism: Daphne laureola; assembly: GCA_038382905.1. Classification (NCBI taxonomy): domain Eukaryota; kingdom Viridiplantae; phylum Streptophyta; class Magnoliopsida; order Malvales; family Thymelaeaceae; genus Daphne; species Daphne laureola. The sequence goes on from JBBYHH010522696.1 coordinate 9,411, forward strand.
CATACATCCCGCACCACATGACACTGCACATTGGAGAAAATATGAGGATCGAATTGAAAACTGAGCAAATTGAATGTGTTGGGGGGGGGGGGGGATTTAGTGCGGGAGTCAACCGCCCACAACTCCCACGCAACTATCTGGTTAGCAGACGTTCAACGCGGTGATTCAGTGCAAAAGAGTAGACGACTAGATGAGAGGCCTACGTGCAGACAATGTGTGCGGGAGCGTGCAGACCATTGGCGCAAATGTTTATTTTGTGCGAGAGTTACGTGCAAACGTTACTCCCGCACATAACCTGTGCCACATGCCTTCCACCTCACTCAAGAATGCAATATCCACAAAACTTCTCAATTCTAACCGTTGTGTACCAATCTTATTGGACAATTTCACCCTTTTTTAGTTTTCTAACATGACCAACATGTCTAGGGTCATTTAGGTCAATTAGTTTTAGTATATATAGATTTTTAGACCAAGTTTTAGCAAGCTTTTTGCCTACTTACGAATTTACATCCAATTGAGGTTTTTGGAGCTGCGTTCTTCATTTTTCAGCTAGGGTATAATGTTGGAATTCTCTGGCGCACCAAGAAAACTTCTTGAATTGGTACTCATACTCACTATAACTAAAAGTAGTTGTGAGTTCAAGTGAAAAAGAAACCATTAGGGCATCGTTTAACAAAGTAAATGTATTTTGGTAAAAGTGCACTAATGAGCTTAAATGAGCTCAATTATGTGAATTGAAATAGTTTGGAATTATTTTGTATAAATCAAAATCTCATTTTTTTTTATCTATTTACACCTTTAGAACCTTTTATCAAAGTATGGATACTTTGGTAACTATGGTACAAGGTGTATGCACCTTATACCATTGAATAACTCTGTTAAATGTATATTATGTATATTTCAAATTATGGAGTAATATTAAGAGAAAATAAGTTATTTATCTTATGGAATAATTGGCTAGTGGAATAGGAAAAATGAGAAGCCATGAAAAACTTAATTGTAAGCTTTAAGTCTTAGTGAAAGACTTAATGATTAAAGTAATGACCATTATTTCAATAACCATTTTCTTCAACTATAAATAGTGAGAAGAATGACCATTTGGAATGCACTTTGGTTCACATATTTCTTCTTCTTATTCCTCTCTCTTTTGCGCCAATTTCAAGAGAATTTTTTGATGATTAAGTGTGAATTTACAAAGTGTCCTTTCAACACTTTATCTCCTCTTGGCATCATCTTCTTGTCCGTTCTTCTTCTTCTTGGTGATCAAGGAAACATTCTTCCTCTCCTTCCATCCTCCATCAACCTAAGGAGAATTCAAGAAGGCGAATCATCATCAAGCAAGGAATGAGCTTACGTTTTTTGGAACAAGAAATTAAATATTCCTTAAGCTATTTTCCAATGGTGAAAGGTACTTGTATATTCGGCCTCATCATGTTTATATGTGTTCAATGTTATCTTATATATCCTTGTATAAATAAGCATGATATTTGTGAGATGTTATGTCTTTCAATCTTCCATGTAATCATGTGTTTGTATGAATATGAACATGTAATGAGAATCTAAAAGATCTAAAATCTTCA
>JBBYHH010522917.1:0-10989 GCA_038382905.1 Daphne laureola
GTCAGATGACACGTGGCAAATATGTCCTGAATGCAGGCCATCGGGTTACACTGTACTGAGGGCATGACCTCGGGTTGCGGATTTCAGCGTTCGGGTATGATGCCCTCAGGTTTTTTAAGTGGGTCCTCTTCCTGGACTTCTGACTCAAGCGTTCTTGTGATGTTTTTTGGGTTTATGGGTCGTTATGGGCTTTGGAGACTTGGTTTGGGCCTATCGACCATCACTAAGTTCAGATACTTCTAGCTGAGATGAGCTAAGGTGAGCTACTACTAGTTGACCTAGAACTCCAACTTAGCTGAGATGAGGTAAGTTCAGTTACTACTAGCTGAGATGAGCTAAAGTGATATACTTCTGGCTAACTTTGAGCTCCCACTTAGCTCCATAAGCTCAAGTACCATCTTAAAAGTATCTTGGTGAGCCAAGAATTCTAACAAAACCAATAAAAAATGTGAAGTATTTAGTTCCAAACACCATTGAAAATGTGTATACGTATGCCACGCAAAACACCCACAAACTCAAAACATTGCTAGTCCCTAGCAACACGAATATCCGCAATCTCAAGATAAAAAATTCACCAATGTCTACTTAAGTTGAACTACGATTTACACTCACTCTTTAACAAGCATGCAAGTGATTAATGAATTTTTAGAACCTTGCTCTCAATGCAAGAAATAGAAGGTCGCTCCGTAAGTGTTTCACTCACTGAAATGGGGAAGTGAATGTGTGCAATGTAATCTCACCAAGGGCCCTCAATCCATAAGCTTGAAAAATAACTAAGACTCTTTCACTTATGTCTCGAATGAAGTTGCATGCTTTACCGATCAGATGGTCTTTTGTTAGGTTGTAGTGAGGTTGGGTGTGGTGAGGAAGGACTTCGGTTGAAGGCTTGTGTGATTCGAGTTTATATGGATTAATTGAACATGCATAATGGGCACTAAACATAAATCTCATAAAGCTCTACACGAGCTTGCTCTTTTAGCAAACTCTCACTCAAAACTTTGCATACTTTTTCACACCTTTCAACTTTTTATACAACTTTGGCATTTTCTATATGCTCAAGTGCCTTTTCTTTTTCACATTTTTCACTTCTTTCTTTCTTTCTTTCTGTTCACTTTTTTTCTTTTCACTTGGCACACTCGTTTTGCCAATTTGTCACTTCACTCACTTTTTAGCACAACATAGAAATACATACCCCCAAACTCTAAATGCATGCATCTGTCTCAAAATATACACCTAAAGCCCATTAACATATGCTCAATAAGTCACAACCACTAAGAAGGTACTACAAGTGAATGGCCATGGCTTAAGATGTGGTTAAATAAAAAAATCCAGCTTAAGGCTCAATGGGATATCTAATGGAATTAATGCATAAGGTTGGCTATTTGGACTATCAATTCATATCGTAAAATGTCATCGTATTCCGGTTTAGCAAGCAACTATGTGGACTTGTGACAGTTCGATTAAGAAAGTTCTAGCTCATGCACAAGGTAAGATGCTCTCATGAAATACATATCACGCACATACCACCAAATTTGAAAAAACAAATTGGCCTAAAAACTCAGTAGGTTGAATTCTCCGTTTAAAAAGTCTAGAATAATTTTCTACCACTTTGTTGATCACAAGCATACAAGTTAGAAAGGATTCAAAACAATAATTCAACTAATTGAGAAAAAGCATCATGCAACATCACGAGACAAAAACAAATATCTCCAGGGTGATTCAAACTAAACACAACACAAGAGATAGAACCCACATCTCTCACGTGATTTACAAGCATGTACCCCTACCAAACTCAAAATCATGCAGTGTCCTCAATGCAGGGAAGGGTAAAATACAAGAGAGCTGATAGGTCATACCTGAGGGCCATGTAGGCCTCCTAATGTCTGCTGGAGGTGGGAACGTCATCCTGATCGGTCCCAGAGCTATCATCTGAAGAGAAGTGGTAGACTGGGATCTTCTACCTCTGTTCTGGAAGGGTCGTAGTGAATGTCTAAGGAGTGGAGGCTAGTGAGAAAGAACAGAGGGTATGTGTTGTAAATGTGGTCGTCGTTGGTGGCACACTGGAGAGAAAGAGAGAAACGGTAGGTACAGGCCCTGCGAAGAGGGATGTAGAGTACACTCCCTCCAGTGGCACTGAGGCTGTCAGGGTGTAGAGGATGATGGTCCCACTGGTGGATGTACTCCCAGCTGCTTCAGAATACCCCTAGTGTAAGGCTTGTTCTCCATCCTCCAGCATCGATCTGATGAGTCATGTGATTTCCCAGCTTAGTCATCTCTTTCTTGTGTTGTGTGTGCATCTGTCCCATTTGGGCTTGGATAGCCTTGAATTTTTCATCATGTTGTTTGCTCCTCTCTCTGGCCTCTTCAATGGCCACATCTATCTTTCCACACAAAAACCAAATTCCTAAATCACTTTCGGAAAACATTGTGGGCCAAACTTGGTACTAAGCTTTTATTCTCAACATCCAGTCACCCACAAACTGATAGGCACACCGAGGCAATGAATCTAACCATGATTCAATTGCTTAGAACACTATTTAGGAAGAACATAAAACAATCGGAATAATTCATTCCACATGTTGAGTTTTCTTACAATAGGGCTTTTCACACTTCTACATCTCATAGCTTTTTTGAAGTTATCTACGGTTTTAATCTTTGACTCTCATAGATTTATTGCCTTTAGCTCTTAATCATGCAGCCCGTAAAGATGGAATACTAAAGTCCAAGAAAATGAAGGAGTTACATGAGAAAGTAAAGGATAAAATCGTGAAGTAAAATGAGCCCTATGCAAGAAGAGCGAACAAGGGTCGCAAGCAAGTCCCTTTAAAGTTGGTGATTGAGTTTGGCTACACTTAAGAAATGAGAGATTTCCATAAGAAAGAGAGAAGAAACTTTCCCCAAGAGGAGATGGTATCTTCCAAGTGATTGCAAATAATGGAGATAATGCTTATACTTTTGACCTCTCAAGTGATAAATATGGAGTAGATGCAACTTTTAATATTATGGATCTTTCCCTTTTTGAAGGTACCATGGAAGATATGATTCCAAGGATGAAATATTTTGAAGAGGGAGAGAGTGACATCGAACATCCCAGACCCAAGCCCAATGAGCATCTCAGGCCCAAGCTAAACAACACGACCCACTCATTGGTCTTGGTGGACCCGTGACTAGAAGTCAGACCAAGAATGCCAAAGACACACTCAAGGCATTGATGCACACTTTTTAAAAGTGTGAGGATAAAAATGAAGATCTTCTGGAAGATGAAGGGAAGATGAATGCACTTCTTCGAGCATGCCAAATGTTCAAAAAGTCCAGACCATTTTCATCATTTTGGTTGGTGTCCAAAATCAAGTCTCAGCCCAACTGCATTCTTCGAGCTCAACTTATGATCGGGCCCACGCCCTCAATTCTTAGACAAGAGCCCCTCAATACGCTTTAGTTCAAGACGCTCAAGTCCAGATGCCATTGGCCATGCCCAACGCCAAGGAAAACCTTGATCTAGAGCCACTCAACGTGTTGAGTTGAGAGCGACTGCATTTAATACACTTGAAGGATGTCGAACCTTCCACTCTCCATCAATGGCGGAATTCCATAGTTTTCAGAACCTAAGCGTTATCCTCAATATTCCAGGAGCTAATGGTGAAGGAGTTACAAGCCATGAAACCCCTCTATTTGGCCAATACATTAAGCGAGGGAGTATTTATTCCTCATTTATTGAGCCAAAACTCAACCATCACCCTTCAACTCAAATTTCCATCATTTTATATCAGTTTTAAGAAATATTTAGGCTGGTTATTACCCTTAGCTAGCCTACAATAAAGTTTTAAATAATTACTTTTAGTTCTTATCATTACATTTCCTTTTAATTCCCATCATTAAATGTGGAGATGAACGGAAATGTAACTTGGTTCAGATTACTAGCTTCCTTATGCTATAAAAGGATGTCTAGGTCAAATTTGTAGATAACCAATCAAGATTACTGAAATATATCAAGTTTTACCTTGAAATTGAGAGTGATTCTCTTTTTTTCCTCTATCACTATCTTCCACTCAATTCTTGTTAAGTGATTTAACAAGTCTACTAAGACCATCATTGTCTTCTCACTGCAAAAAGAGGTGTTGGCCCCATTTTCATCCCCCAACAATTTGGCAACAAAGGTTTTCTTTATATTGGATATGTTTTTTGTATCAAGAATGAGGAGTCAGCCAAGGCAAACACCATCTTTGCATGTACAAGCATACATGAGGAGTTGGCGGCAATATCTATCTATTTTTCAAGCTTCCTTATGTGTTTATCTGTTTTCCGCACCAATCCACATGTTGACTGACCCACATCATATTTCCTATCTACCTAGTATTGCTCCTTTGTTGATCTAGATCCGCTCTTGTGTTCCAGAGTGTCATGCCAGGGCACATCCCTTTGAGTAGATGAAGGATCGTTCGGTAGGTGGTCGGACCCCATGAAGTGCCAAACGAAGGTGGTCGCCAAGTCTTTGAAGAATTTGAATTGTTGTCCTCGTAGGGTTCTGAACTATGTCGAAGCAACACTTGTTAGTGACGAGATGAATGCCCAGCACATTATTAGATCAAAATCTTGAGCCATATCCATTATTGTAACATAACGACAAAGGTGAATTGTTGGGTCGGATAGACCATCGTATCATTCAATGAGGGACATGTGGAAGCCAAATGGTGCCTAGATTGTGAGGACTTCCGGAGTGAATGGTTGTGTTAGCAGGGTTTCGATATCGGTGAGTGGTGTCTTTGACCCTTGAGTAGCTGGCATTCTAACTTACTCCTCGATAAGGTTGACACATCATAACAGGTCATTGACAAGTGGTGTGTTGTTTCCTGTGGCAGATTGGTATTTTCTAAGGTTATGATTTCATGGTGCTTTATATGAGGGCTCTTCCTTCTCATTCATGCCTTCGTGCCTTTGGGAGGTGGCTCCACATGTATGGTTTGGATCAGTAGCCCCTGCATATCGCGCAGAAGGTTGCTCTGCAAAAGTTAGAGTTGAGCAACGTTGAGGACCATCTTTTCAGATGAGAGTGCTATGTTTCCTCCAATTGTAGGTGGAGGGGTGAAAGTACTTTGTTTCCCTCGGTGCGAGGTTGAGGGGATGGTGGAGCGACAGATGAATTGTTGTTGGATTTTGTATCTGTCACAGTTGATTGGTTCTCGTTGTTGTTGATGGTCTTTCAGGTATGAGCTATTGAGAAAGATGAGGCTTGGAAGAAAGGAAAAATTGGTGGTCGTGGGTTCGAGTTCCGGTATACAGTGCCAAATTGATAGTCTTCTACCAAAGTGAGCCTAGGAGAGAGTTTCATGGAGACGAATTACAACTTGCAAGAGAAGACAAAGAGAGGATTCGGGCGTAGAGGAGAGCAAGGAGAGAGAGAGAGAGAGAGAGAGTGTGTGTGTGTAGACCGTATCTTTTTTAGAAGGATCACCACCCTTTATATAGGGTGGTGCCGAAGCCTATAAAAGAGGCTCAATCGAGGGGTTTGAGTGTTAATTGGTCATGCTTTACAGGAATTGACCCTCGATGGTGGTTAATGAGGGCAGATTATGCGCCTATGTGTTGGTCATCCTGAGTTGCTGATTTGGGCCACAATATTGTTTGGTGATTCAAATTATATACTCGAATATTGGTGTGGGCTTTACCTTGTTATTCTTTGGGTCTAACATGCATCATTCATTGAGGTTCGGCTTAGTCTTTTATATATCATATATGCATCAAATAAATCGAAGTTTGTGTGATAAACAACTATATTTATCTATCTCAAATGGTGTGTCCTCTTTCTTTTATAAATTAGAGAGGAAAAGTGACAACTCTTTTGTGACGGAGAGAGTATATATTAGTATGACAAAAAATAATTAAAATCAATTATATTAAATTTATTATACATTTCCGGTAGGAGGGGTCACTAACTACTTAACCCTAAAACACGAATAGTATACGTTTAAAAACAGTAAAGTGAATTCTAAATCTTTAATCAATTAAATAATACTATCATTTATTAAATAATTATGCTTAGGCCACTTTATCTTAATCTAATAGAATAAATCATTTTTCTTTGGAATTTGTTTTTCCAAATACAACTGGTGAAATATCTAGTGTAATGTTTTACTTTTTATTAATAAGAACTGTTGCCTTTCAAAAAAAATCATTTGTGTGATAAAAAAATCGAGATATACATATTCTCAATCTAATTAAGTTCATTATTTTTTAACATCTAATTATCAAATTTTAGAGTTAATCGTAAATGAAAATACAATTCGTTTGAATGGGACATAAATCATTGGCGTAAGTGTTATTTAAGTCTCTGTTCAAAAAAGTCTGATTATTACTATATTTATTTACCGAAGTGGTGTTGATAAACAGTGTCACACCAATAACAACATGCCACATCATCTACACTAAGGGCTAATACTCATTTGGTTCTTAATTTATTCTCTTTTGCAAATTACACCCTAAGGTTGTTTTTATGTTTTTTTTTTTTTTTTTTAATGAAGAGGTTGTTTTTATGTTTCTTTCTTTTTGTGTGTTTTATTTTCTCTGTCCTTTTTTTATAAATCTATTTTCTTTGTCCTAATTGGGATTTTAGTTTTTCTTCTTTTGCATATTGGTCCCTACATTTTTCATTATTATAGTCAATATGAGTCTCTTTCGTGTCCTAATAAAATTTAATATTTAATACTAAAATTGTTTAATTTTTATTTTTTATATGTTTATGATTATACTTTGATTTTATTTTACTATTCTTCTCTATAATCTGCGTTTGATTACATCTTCTAATATAAAAAGGGTAAAATAGAAAAATCAATACCAAAATTTTCGGTCTCATATATGTGTGAGATCAAACTATATATTACATTATTGTTGGTGTGCCTGCAGATATAGTTAGGGCAACGCCCTTTTTCCTCTATTGCGTCCTAATCACTCTTGTTTAAGTCCAACGATATAATGACATACAGAGAAGGACGGACACAACTACGTGAGCTTTTCTCCATTTTTCATGTAAGAACAAAATTCAAACAAAGCTTTCTTCTAAACACGTTCCTACACGGGCCAACTAATAAATATGGATTTTCACTTTAAAAAAAGAACACAAAACCTTCTAATTACATCTCTTTGTATGGTTGATAAGGGCATTATAAGAACACAAACATGAAGGTTAATTTCCAAAGTCAAAATATAAAGTAGGGAAAAGGTCTTTTTTTGCCATCAATATTTGACAAAATGATTTTTTTCAACATTTTTTTTAGAAATGGTACGTTTTTACCATTAATTTAAGTTTTGTGGATTCATTATACCACCTAAATTATTTTTTGGACCCATTATACCACTATTTTGATTAATGACAAGAATAATTTGGAATATTCCGTTACAGAAGTTACACGTGTATTTTTTTCTAAAACGTGGCATTCAGGTCAGATATCTCTAACCTTCCTACCCAATCTCTCTCCCACTCCTCCGCCGCCACCAGAAAACTCCATCAACCGCCCTCGAAATCCCTCATGTTGATTCTGAGTCTTCTTCAATGACAGACGCATCAAACAGAGAAGCTCAACAAAATTAGTCTTGAACCCAGCAACAAAATTTTGTCTCTTTAGTTGACCACCGATGAGTTCAGTGAGTTCCAAAAAATTAATTTCTGGCATGATTCAATGAGTTCCAGAGAGGGGTTAGGGACGTTAAAAAAGTGCTTAGGTTTATCTTCTAGAAGATCAGAAAAAAATTAATCGATTTGATAGAACTAAGAGATGAATTGTTGTGGTCGAAGCTTTGATTTGTTGAATTGATGCAAATCGAGAAAGACGATGTCGAAATCGTCAATAAGAACCCCCACTGTGGCAGAATCGGTGAGAACAGAGGAATACGATGCCAGAATCAACTATGGTTGTTTAAATCGACGAGATCGGAAGAACGACGAAGCTCTTATGATCTGGAGATAGCTTTTCCGGAATCGTCACTGAAATCACCGTTGAGGTAGAATCACTGAAATCGGAGATGACGACGCTCAAGCTTCGTCGTTTACAGCTGCTTTGGGGTGCTTGGTCATTTGCATCATTCACCATCGTAGCTGGAATAGGCGGACTAGGTCGGGCTCTAGCGACGACGAACTCACCAACGAGGAGAATGCCCAACCTCTCTTGCCAAAGCGGAATCTCTCTCCGTTTCAGCATGACCGGCGGCGCTTGGTCGCTTTCCGGTTGGTCGCTTTCCGGTGTGACCAGTAGCGCACGATAGCACCGGGAGATTGGTGGGGAGGAAAGCGAACTGGTTTGTGGGAGTTATGAATATTATATTTAGGTCCTAAACTTTTAGAAAATATGCAATTGTATCCGAAATTTCAAGAGAGGGTGTACAAGTAGCCAGGTAAGCTGCCTCGTCAGCGACACTTCAGCCCCACGTGACCATTTTAACGATCAGTGACAAACGGGGTTCAAAAATGTGAACAGTAATGGTAAAATCGAACCATTTTTTTTTAAATAGCAAAAAATATTCTTTTACCAAGCGTTGATGGTAAAAATGGACTTTTTTCCTATAAAATATAACAAGGTTTTAATTTTTTGCTTCTCGCAGCGAGTGTAAATTGCAACACTTAATAAGAATTTAATAAGGTTACAATATCGAGTAAAAAACATTCATAGTTGGTTGTATAATTTCATAAAATAAATAATAAATTAAAGAGCATTTTTATGCTAAAAACAATTTTAGGCCAATATGCGCAAAGAGTAATAAATAAAAGTCAAATTTGAGAGCTAGTCCAATCAACAATTTTAAGAGAAAAAAAAAAGTAACTTTGCAAGAAATTAGGATGATGTGGCAAATCTCATTGGACGGATGCTATTCATCCACCATAATTATATGTTATTGTACATAGTTATAATTAGTCCATACATAATTCTCAACAATTGGGTCACTCTAAAATATGATGAGATGATAAAATCATACGAGTGAGAAACTTTAGGGTTTATCCGAAAAAATCGAAAGGGATGCAAATAAGTTAATTAAACTCTTGAAGAAACTAAGGAAAAAATTACAAATGAAGCTGTTCACTTACAATACTATTTTCCAAACTGTATAGAAAGTAAATACCACTTAACTGTAGGAGCTAATGTGTAAAAGAAGAAAATATAAAAGAGACTTGATCCCTTCAACAAACTCACGCAAAAAAAGAAAGAAAGAAAATAAGATGGCGAGAGAATAAAAAATTAGAACAAAAAAATGAAAATTAAAAAGAAAAACAACTTTAGGGGATATACGTAAATTAGACCAAAATAGGACATCACATTTAAAGAGGAAGAGAGAATAAAAATATAAAGGTGAGAACTTTAGGGGCTAATTCGTAAAAGAGTATAAAATATAAACCAAATAAGGAATTAGCTCATTGAACAAACAAAAAATGTCTTCAAAGCTTTTTGTATAATTATCATTTATCCTGAGATTTAGAGTAAATTTTATGGGCGGTTCCTCTTTTTAAATTTGTGATCTATTTAGGTCTCAAAATAAGTTTTTATTTCAAATTAATCCTAAAAATAAGTTACGCGTCCTATTCAGGTCATTTTCCTTCATTTAAACTGTTTAAATGGACGGAAATTTGTGAAAATATAATTTTGCTCTTAATTAATGAATACAATACACCTCAAAAATTTTAAACCTAATCAATTTTATCCCATTATTTTTAAAACTTACACATTAATCCTCAAACTCCACGAAACATTTACTTTTACCATCTTCTCACACTAGCCCATCCCAATAGTCTCTTGATGTCCATCACAATAGTCTTTTAGACACTTGTTGTAGTTGAGAACAACAAGCCTCTCCTTTGATCCCCGGTGGGAGTGGACCACCTTTAAACTCAATAAAACAAATCTGACTCCTAATTGAGTTTCTGGACCACCTTTCCAAAAATAAAAAGAACCAGTTCGGATCCGAAATTCCCAATTAAATGAGACTCCTTAAAGGGTTCACAGAAGGAACCAGACACAGGGAACCAGACAAAGAATGAAGCAAGAGGAAGAAGGAGGAGGGGAACGTACAGAATCATGAAGGGCAAGTCCTCCTTTGACGATCACTCTACCGCTACGTGAAACGACGGAGATCTTCATCGTTGAGGATCAAGCCAATTGAACGAGAGCTACAAAACTGGAGATTACGGAATTGTAAACCGAAAATCCTCTGCAAGATCCAGTGGGCTAGTGTGAGAAGATGATAAAAGTGAAGGTTTTGTGGAGTTTGAAGGTTAATACGTAAGTTTTGAAAATGTTGGGATAACAATTGATTAGGTTTAAAAAAAATTAGATGTATTGTATTCATTAATTAAAGGGCAAAATCATATTTTCACACGTTTCCGTCCATTAAAACGGCTGAAATGGACGAAAAGGACCTGAATAGGACGCGCAACTTATTTTTAGGATTAATTTGAAACAAAAACTTATTTTTGTTACAGCCATCAAAGTCCGGTAAGGTTACTCCGGCATAGAGTGGCTGACGGACAAGTTATTACGGGATGGAAGTCTGAATTCAGGTACGTGTATACGTTTATTTTTTAGTTTGATACGGTATTTGAGGTTCTGATTACTGTCTGAGTATTGTCTGGTAAGGTCTGTTTATGTTATGGGTTTTTGTTTAATGAGTTTTGGAGTATTTTGGTTAAGTGTGGGGGAAGGAAACGAGTGTTACGGACTTACAGGTGTTCAGACGAAACCCCAGGCGATGCGCGCCAAAGGGCAGGCGATCGCCTGAGGGTTGTAAACGGGAAATGGAAAATGGACAGAGGACCAGGCGACCGGCCAGGCGACTGGGAGTCCTGGCAGGCGATTGCCTGGCCTCAAAGTTGAAAAGGGACAGAGGCTCAGGCGACCGGCCAGGCGAGCGAGGCTCCTGGCAGGCGATCGCCTGAACCTAAAACTGAAAGTAGACAGACGGTCAGGCGACCGGCCAGGCGAAGGAGGCCTGGTGCAGGCGATCGCCTGA
>JBBYHH010523028.1:0-10988 GCA_038382905.1 Daphne laureola
TTCTTCCAGACTTGTTTTCACGCATAAACCATGTAGATTTAGGTTTGCTTTTGGCTCATTAACAATTTAGCCATTAAGCTTTATTCCTCTTCTCACTTTAGCCCTCAACTTTTATACTTGTGTCACTTGACTCCTTAGCTCTTTCTCATCGTTCCAATGTAATTCTTTTTCCAATTTAGCTCCAAATTCCTCACTTTTTCTCCAATATCTCCCAAACTAGAATCCTACATAATTCTTGCGCAAAGTAATAAGAATATAGCAATTTAACTCAATTAAAGCATAAATTTAGGGGCATAATATATATCATTATTTGCACTCATGACCCGACACACAGGACTTTATGCTAAGGATGCCTAACTAACAGGACTTAGGGTGTTGACAATAATGTTGTGATCAACACATTGATAGAGTATCCTATCAACATTCATCTTCCTTGGGAAGTTTCACTTAATTAGTGGTAAAGACCTGGTCTTTCACCACCAACTAATGAAGTTGATCTATGTATGCTCTAAAGAGATAGACTTATACAATAAAAGATGTAAAGAAGAGAAGGCTTCTCTTATGATGAACTGTCTAGTGTAGTCCAAGCTGCCTACAGATGATCTTCTAGAGGATTGCAGCTTTGTGAATGATAGCTCAAGAGTTTTCTTGATCTGTGAGAGTGAGCAGGATGATGAAGAGTATTCACAGAATGTACAGTGTTGTGTAGTGTGTTGATTGTTATGTCTCTTCTTCTCTTCCTTCTTCTTCAGTTTTTATAGGCTCTAAGATGTACATAATTGAGTAGGAGCTTATTTTTTAGCATATTCAGAATACTCCTTTGGAACTTCAATTCCTTCAGCATTCTTCTTAGTAGGAATGTGGTTTTCAGTGATGATGCATCTCCATATGGAGAAGTCATTAGATTCGATGTGAATTCTTATTCTGTTCTGCCACCAGTTGAAATTTATTGCATCAAAGAGTGGAGGCTTGGTAGTACTTTGTCCTTCATAGATGGATGCACTGGCCATCTCATCTTTGTCTTTAAATCACAAGGTTCTTCAAAAGAAAACCTTCTCTTATACCAATTGTAGACCCAAGTATGGTCAAAAAGGGGTGAAATTGTCTTAAAACAAGTTTAAAACCTTTGGCTTTACAACCAAAACCCTCAGATTAACACGTTGATAGATTAGAGTTGAGTATGCTTGCAGTAGCAAGATATCAACGCATTGATGGTTTGCACAGATAGAAGTGTGTAGAAGAGTGAAGGACAGAAAGATTTATAGAGGTTCGGTCAACTCAACCTACATCCTCTACTCAAGTCACACTTGAGATTTTCTGCACTAGAACTATGGCCTGACACACAGGGCTTATACAGAGTGCCTAACACACAGGACTTTCAGCAAGGTTGTCTGACATACTGGACTTTATACCTAATACTTGACTAATAGGACTTAACCAATTACCTGACTAATAGGACTTAACTAATTGCCTAACACACATGACTTGTACAATGGTTACCCGACACACAGGAGTTTATGCCAAGGATGCTTGACTAACAGAACTTAGAGTGTTGACAATAACATTGTGATCAACGTGTTGATAGAGTATCCTATCAACATTCCTCTTTCTTGGGAAGTTTCACTTAATTAGTGATGAAGAACTGGTCTATGACCACTAACTAATGAAGTTGATCTATGTACACTCTAAAAATATTTCCTTACACATTAAAAGATGTAAAGAACAGAAGGCTTCTCTGATGATGAACTCTCTAACGTAGTCCAAGCTGGTTGCAGATGATCTTCTGAAACATTGCAGGTTTGTGAATGATAGCTCAAGAGTTTTCTTGATCTATGAGAGTGAGTACGATGATGAAGAGTATTCAGAGAATGTATAGAGATGTGTAGTGTGTCGATAATTATGTCTTTTCTTCTCTTCCTTCTTCTTCATCTTTTATAGGCTCCAAGATGTGCACAATTGAGTAGGAACATCTGGAGTTATTTCATACCCATTGTGTATGAAATTATTCCTTTTTGGATTTTTATGACCATTGGCTAATTGATTTCTAGCCATTGCAGATCCTCACATATTTTTGTCATCTTCCATTAACTTGTTGATGAAGACTGACTTCAACAACTTGATGGATTTTCTTCTTTGATCTTGAGCTTCTTTGACAACATCAAACTTGTAATCTTTCTTTCATAGTTGTTGCTCAGTAATGGAGTGATTGGCTTCTTGAATGATTGATTCAAGACTTGTAAAACATGAAGCTTTTTTTTTTAGGTTCTGGCCATCAACGCGTTGATGCCTATTGCATCACATGCTTCCTTGATTTATTTCCTTATCTGAGTTGATTGTATCTTGTCAATTCTGGATTTCCTTGATCTGATGAAGAATATGACCATTGATTTCTATATGATTGATCTCTAGCATGTATTCTTCGAATATCTATGAATGTGGCTAAGAAACAAGTCCACATTAATCAAGAAATTGGATCAAAATGATCATATACCGAAATACGCATTGTATTTTGTATAACACATGAATTCTTGTATTTTTGCATACTTTGGTTTTTAATCCCAACATGTTTTACCTTATCAACCAAGAAATAATAATCTTGATGAAGACACTAACTTTATCAAAACTTTACAAAATGGTCTTTAAAGTTTCAGAATCATAAAAAAAAAAGGTTGGAGATAACAAAGTCAACAATGTGTTTTATCAACGCATTGATCACAATCTACTACCATCACTCTAAGTCTTGTTTGTCAGGCAATATTGGCGTAAAGTTCTGTACGTTAGGCAACCATTGTGAAAGACCTATTAGTCAGGCATTTGTAAAGTCTTGTTAGTCAGGCATTGGTGAAAGTCATGTTAGTCAGACATTGTCGTAAAGCTATGTGTCAGGAAGCCTTGGTGAAGAAGTCTTGTGTGTCAATCCTCAGTTATAGTGGAGAAACTCTCAAGTGTGTTTTGGGGAGAGAACACAGGTCAAGTTGGACTGAACCTCTATAAATCCTTGTGTTCTTCATTCTTCTTTACATTTCTTATTAGTGCAGACTATCAATGCGTTGATCCCTTGCTGCTGCAAGTGTCTTCAACTCTGGTTTATCAATGTGTTGATATGAGGGATTAAAGGGTTTTGGTTGCAAAGCCAAAAGGTTTTAAATCCATTTTAAAGCCAATTCACCCCTCTCTTGGCCATATTTAGATCTCTAATTGGTATCAGAGTGGGTTTATTTTAAAGAACCTTACAATTTAAAGGCTAGATCAGATGACCTTCCAGTCTGAAGGCCAAAGTCTATTTAGGCCTCCCCTATATGATTCTGAAACTTCCAAGTGGTGGAAGATTAGAATGGATACATACATCAAGGCTCAAGATTATCAAATCTGGAGAATCATTGAGGATAGACCACTAGATATCCCATCCAAGCCTATCAGAGAACATGCTTCTGAGGATGAAAAAAATTGTTCCATAAATGCTAAGGTCATAAGTCTATTATTATGTGCACTTGCTCCTAAAGTTACTAAAATTATTTACAACTGTGATAGTGCATAACAGATGTGGAAATCTCTAATAAATGAGTACAAGAAAGAGGAGTAAATATGCTCAAATGAATCAGAAGATGGTGTTTCATTCTTCTCTGAAGAAACAGTCCAAACCAATATCTAAAGATCCACTAAGGAAGATGATGAATCCTCAAGGAGTGTGGCCTCTCTCACAACCAAAGAAGAGGAATGGTTCAAGGGAACAGAAGATCTCTATTGCATGATGGCTAAACATGATAAACAAGTATCTTTATGTTCTGAGTCTTCTTATTCCATTAATTATCAACACGTTGATCCTGTAGAAGAACTTAAGATTATATGTCTGGAGTATGAATCACTTTTCAAGAGCCTAAAATCTGAGAAGATCAATCTAGTGAAGGAAACATTAACTCTAAAAGAGAAGAATGAAGTTCTTTCAAAAGATTTAGCAAGATTTGTTGAAGGAGAAAAGAACTTGAATCTGCTACTTGGTAATCAAAGAGTTGTCTATGACAAAGTTGAATTGGTTATCAACTAGACGAGAAGCAAGTTATTTTAAAAAATAAAGTTTCAAATTCTACTCTTATCACTTGTCATATCTATCACAAGAAGGGTCACTCAAACCATGACTACCTATTTAGAAATAAAAAGGTTATTTTGCATCAAACCATGATCCTAAAATCTTAACGATCATTTTACAGAGTTTTGATAAACTTAGTGTCTTCACCAAGATTACTAGTTCTTGGATGTGAAGATAAAAAATGTTGGGATTAAAATGAAAAATACTCAAAAGTACAAGAAACCATGTGTTATAAGGCTCATGATGAATATCACAACATATATATGTTTTTATCCAAATTCTTGATTAATGTGAACTTGTTTTTTAGCCACATTCATAGAAATTCAAAGATTATATGATGGAGATGAAGAAGATGGAAATTCTTAGTTAATTGCTCCATCAAATCCCGAAGAATTTAGATTGCAAAGATGCAATCAGCTCAGAAAAGAAAAGAAATCATAAAAGCGTGTGATGCAGTGCGCATAAACACGTTGATAAGCGTGATGTTCAAAATCTAAGCTTCAAGATTCACAAGCTATGAAGAATTCAATCATAAAGCCATCCACTCCACTATTAAGCTACAACTGTGAGAGAAGACATTCAAGTTTGAAGCTCTAAGAAAGATCAAGATTGAAGAATACAATCCATCAAGTTTCTGAAGCCAATCTTCATCAACACGTGGATGGAAGATGACAGAAAATTGGAAAGATTTACAGCGGCTAGAAATCAATCAGCCAACGTTCACAAAGCTAAAAAATGGAAAGCTTTCATATGCAATAGCTATATGAAGATTTGGTGACGCTCATACCCATCTATACACATTCTGGAGTGTATTGATAGCCTGAGTTCTAGCTATCCAGATGTCGTGACTTAGTACTTCTGATACTCCTCTGGCGGTGAGTCCAAACCTGAAAAAGACCTGAGGTTGTGACCTCGGAAGCACACTCTGATGCTAAAGTCAGTTCAAGGTCCAGGACTTGATAGTGTTTTACCAGAGAGAATATCATACCTTCAGCCCTCTAGGGCTTCTTCTTTATATAAGGCCTCGACCTGACGGTTTCTTGTCCCATGATCTGGAGTGGTGGGTGGTTATCCCATGTTCATCTGATAATGGGTAGTGTTGGAGTGCTTGGTAAGTGGGTGACGGTTTGTTAGAGACGTGCTAGTCGTGGACAGCAGACGGCGGGGAATGTGTGTACACGCGGGCTCTAGGCTTCACTAGATATTAGATTGTGTGGGCTACATGTTGTGCAAGGCCTGGCTAAGCGCATCTCCCTAAGGCATGTTGTGCGAGGCCTATCCAAGCACATGCTTGGATAGTGTACAAAGGAGCCCCCTCTCATAGGCGGAGTATGGGTAAGGTCTTGTACTCCATGTTGCAGCGGTTCATCACCCATATCGCGTGGCATGGGATCTTTGACTGTGAATGATTGGGCATCTCTCGTGTATTACGCTGTAGTGATCACAACACGTGGACGACCATAGCTTGGCATCAGTTGGGCTACACAATTTTTAAAAATTTGAACCTTTCCCCTTAAATAGTGTTTCATTCAAAGAATGCACCACTCTTGACTGTCACTTGAACTTCGTGTCTTACTGCCCAATTTTTGCCTAGGTGGCTTAGTTTAGGCATATTGGCCATCAGATCCCCCCAAAAAAGGATCTGGCAGACTAAAAGGACTCCAGATTGCATATCCTGGGTAATGGATCCTTGGTGTTGGCTTTAATTTTGAGAGATGGGGCCTTGTGAATGGCCCCTCTTTGGTTCCCAAATGCTGATGCATCCGACCATTTGAGAGATGAGGCCTTGTGAATGGCCACCCTTTGGTTCCCGGATGCTGATGGATCCGTCTATTTGAGAGGTGGGGCCTTGTGAATGCCACCCCTTTAGTTCTTAGATGCTGATGCATCTGACCATTTGAGAGATGGGGCCTTGTGAATGGATCCCATTTGGTTCTCAAATGTTGATGCATCTGGCCATTTGAGAGATGGGACCTTGTGAATGGCCCCCTCCTTGGTTCCCGGATGCTAATGCATCTGGCCATTTGAGAGATAAGGCCTTGTGAATGGCCCCCCTTTGGTTCCCATATGCTGATGCATCCGACCATTTGAGACATAGGGCCTTGTGAATGGACCCCCTTTAGTTCCTAGATGTTGATGCATCCGGCCATTTGAGAGATGGGGCATTGTGAATGGCCCCCCTTTGGTTCCGGGATGCTGATACATCCAGCTATTTGAGAGATGGGGCCTTGTGAATGGATCCTTCTTTGGTTCCCGGATGCTTATGCATCTGGCTATTTGAGAGATACGGCCTTGTGAATGGCCCCCATTTGGTTCCCGGATGCTGATACATCTAGCCATTTGAGAGATGTGGCCTTGTAAATGGCCCCCTTTTGGTTCCCGGATGCTGATACATCCAGCCATTTGAGAGATAGGGCCTTATGAATAGCCCCCCTTTGTTTCCCGGATGTTTTTCTCTAGGTTTTTTTTATGTTGGCCCTTTAGACTGGCCTTCCCTTTATTCCTGGATGCTTTCATCCGGGTAATGGCAGTTTTATTCTGGCGTGGATCTCGGAATGTGTTTTTGAATCAATAGCATGTCTCGATCTTCTATCGATGTTTTGTATTCCTGGACTCTCCTTATGTACTCGAGAAGTGGAGTGGAATTTTCAATTCCCATTCGTGCTTCTCATTCTAGCTTTCTACTTTTTCTTGTGCTATCCAAGCTTTTTTATAACCGATTGTCATACTCTCAGTCAAGCGATGAGTTTCTTCAAGAGACAGTTGCGAAGCGGTGGTTGAAGTGGTGAAACTAGCCTACCAGAGTTTGTGATGAGGTTAGCCAATGCTTCAGGCCGTTTCGACGATCTTCCGGTGAAGGTTGCTTTTTATTATCGACATAAAGCGTTGGTTGATCAGGCCGCTCAGGACCCCGTTTCATTCGATTCTTCTTCCCGAGCTAATTTTTTCAGACCCAAGATCAAAGGTAAATAAATGGCTATTGTATTTCCTTCTCCCTTTACTGTTCGACCTTCAGATCCATGCCTTCTAGAGTTTAAGAGTACTGTACTTGAAGGCTATTGGTCTGAAGTAGAACACTTCACTAGCAAAGCCACTCCTGAGCTAATTCAAGAGTGGAAATCTACCTATTTTCTCCCTCGGTCAATCCATACTAGGGTCCCCACCAATAAGTACAAGGTCTATGAGCCCTGGATTAGGTGGATGGTTGTTTTCAAGGCCCAGTTGGAATGCAGTCTTCAGTTTCCTCCTTCTCATTTCCTTCGGCATTTGGCTAAATCTCATGGGGTGGCGGTCAATGAGTTTAGCCCGAATTCCTACAGCAACATAAATACTTTCTTAACCCTTTATGGTGCCTTTAACATATCTTCCCTACTCCAGATGTTCCTCCAATACTATAAGGTAATGACCAATGCCCAAAGTTGCTTTTATTACATCGGGCCCTGAGGGACGTCTACAATAAAATAAAACTTCACGTGGAAGTGTCCAACCAGCCGCAATGGGTGGCATAAAGAGCTTTTCGTCATTCAACCTGATCCTGCATGGAAGCTCTAGATGGCTTGGAAGGTTGGGGATCTTACTGATGTCATGGCTCCATGTCGACTCATTGGTGACCCTATCTTGAAGGAGAATTACACCACCTTCCACAATAAACTCCGTCAATTGGTGAACTGGCTTGGTGATAATCTGGGAGAACTATTTTTGGTGCCTCTTCATTGGTGTCAGGCTACCCAAGGCCTTCTTACTTACCTTGGCTTCATAAAGGATGACCTCGGTGCTCTGGGGGTCCACCCTTCTCCTCCTACGGCTCGAGACGTAGCCTTGATTTGGCATCTCCAGCGGGAAATATCTCATGAGGCTTTTGTCAAAGGTTTCTTTTCTACCCTCTACCATTTCCTCACTTTAGTATTAACTCTAATTGTCTTGTCTTTTTGCAGAGATAAATTTGCCTGATTGCGATGACTTCCACTTTAAGGACATCTTCTAGTGTACTTTTGAAGACACCCCTGCTCTAGCTCCTTCTAAGGAACATGAGCCAACACCGAAGAAGGCCCCGAATAGAAAGAAGGGTTCTGGAGCCTCGGCGCCCGTGGCTACTTTTATAGAAGATGTCCCAAATGTTTCATCTAAGGCAGCTAAATTCTCTCACCTTGAGGCCAGTGGACCTGAAGATAATCAACCTCAAGACCCGACTGATCTTCTCCAGATCCTTGTGGGTGTTAGCATGGATTATATATATAGGATTCTATGGAGTCCTCTGACACCAAGAGAAGGTGGATTTCCCGGGGGAAGTACAAGAGGTTCGTCTCAGCTGAGGAGGTGTCCGAGGATGTTCTCCCGATGGAGTTCATATTAGGTAAGGGTCGTGCACCAGTTATGTTGAAACCCCTCTCTTTCTGGACAATTTTGTACAACTTAAGTTGTATGTTCAGGGACGATCCTCATCACGAATTGTCCCGGTGTCATTTTTGCACTCTAGGTTCAGACTGGATGGAGGTGCAAGAATGCAAACGTTAGTAGAGGAAGAGGCTAAGTTCATGGCCCCAGAGCTATGGAATGGGGCTACTGCAACCCAGACCATAGATGACATCCGGAGCCTCTTTCTGGACCTAGACGTGGCAGCCTCTAGGTTGGTTGTCCAGACAACTCAGGCACTATTTTTGACTTGTCCTTTATTTGAATATTTTGGTTCATGTTGATCATTTGTTTTTGTGGTAGGCAAGCTATCTGGCTGGGTACGTGGCCCAACTGGTTCAGGCATGCAGTTCCGTTTGGTCCAAATCCGAACTGAGAGCTTCTCGGTCTTTTTCTGTGATAGCGAAGATCATCCACAAGATCAATGTTTATGAACAAGTCCTAGAGCAGCGGGAAGGCTCAGGGGAAGCATTATGGATCCTTGTGGATGAGCTTCGGATGAAACTCCAACTGGTTAGGGGTACGGAGGCTAATATCGAGGCCTTCACCAAGATGGAGGAAACATTATCCAAGGTTATGGCAGCCCGGATGGCTCGGTTGAAGGCTGCTGAAGATGCGGTCTATAAACTTAAGGTTGAGAATGAGCTTCTCAAGAAAAAAGGTATGACATCGACTTCATAAACCTGAAGAACCATTACCATATTGATAAAGATAAACTCCAGGCGAAGATTGATGATCTTGAAGCCACCTTGAAGACTGCCTCCGAGAAGCTCAGGGGGCTCAGCCGCAAGATGAGAGAGGTGGTTGTCCACGCGGTGGAAAACTTTCATGAAGGCTTCTACCTTGTCCGTTGGAAAGTTGTGAGTCTGAATCCAGGGGTTGACCTCTCGGGTATAAATATGAAAGAACTGTATACTATTGACCCTTCTTAGTTCGGCCTACAGTTCCTTCAGCCCCCGATGCCTTTGGAGCCTGTCCTCCCTGATCCTTCTACTTTGCCATCGGTTGAGCCTTCACCCGCAAATCCTTCTAATCCTCTAACTTAGGATTTTGTACCTTTTGTTTTGAAGTGCTTTTGTAATCTGCCTTCGAGCATAGTTCTTTTGTTATCATGTAACTATCTGCCTTCGGGATTTTATCAATGAAGGCATTTGTTTTTTGCAATTGGATTTTATAGAGATCCAACATAAGCCTACATCCTCTTCTTTACTTTTATTCCATCTTCTGAAGTATTTGGCAATTTTACACGTAGAACTTCTTAAGGGCTTCAAAATGGTAAGATTGTTCGAGCTCGTTGCCATTGGTGTCCCGAAGCCTATATAATACTCTTCTTTCCTCATCCATCACTTCAAATAGACCTTCCCATGTTCGTCCGAACACTCCTCCCTTAGGTTTTCTTGAACCTATTTTTGTTTGCTTTAGGACCAAGTTTCCAATGGTTAGTCCCTTCGGCTTTACATTGGCATTGATGGATTTGGTCGTTCTTTCTTGAAAAACTTTTCTTCTGAGTTCAGCTTGCTCTCTCTTACCTTTGAGGAGATATAGGTTAGTCCTTAACCCTTTTTCATTTTCAACTTCTTCGAATGCTTGGGCCCAGAGGGATGGATGAGTTATTTCTATCAGGATCAGTGCTTCAGTGCCGTATGCTAATGAAAAAAGGGTTTCCCCAGTCACCCTCCGAGGGGTGGTTCAGTAACTCCAGAGGACATGTGGGAGTTCATCAGGCCACTTTCCTTTGGAATTTCCTAATCTCTTCTTCAGTCCTTTTTTAATGGTTCGGTTCGAGACTTCTACTTGACCATTGCTTTGAGGGTGTGCCACCGAGGTGAGGTGGAGTTTTATACCAAATTCTTCTGTGAAGTCTTGGAACCCGTAGTCAGTGAACTGCAATCCATTTTGTGAAATAATACATGGAAACTATGCAATATTTCAAGCCTCTGGGCACCATTGGTAGGGCTCTGATGAGGTCAATCCCCCATACTGAAAATGGGATCGGGTAATCCATCGAACTAATGAGTTCGGATGATGGTAATCTTTGGACGTGGGCATGTTCTTGGAACCTCTTGGATTTGTTCACTAGTCTCTTGGCCTGTTCTTTCACATTTGGCAAAAAGTATCCTTGCCTCAGATCGAGTGCAGCCAATGTGTCTACCTTGATGTGTGAACCACACGTCCCTTCATGTACTTTAGTAAGGATTTCCTCGGTGTCATATTCCCTGATGCACTTTGGAAGAGGGGAGGCGAATCCTCTTCTGTATAAATTATCCCCGATAACGATGAATTTGTCTGACCTTCTTTGTATTTTTGAAGCCTCTGTTCTTTCCTCGGGTAGCGTGCCTTCAATAAGGAATTTCCAGTAAGGTAGACGTCATCCTGAGGTGATGTTCCAACAGCAACTACTAGCAGAAAATATTGAGGCATTATTTGTGTATCCACTAAATAGGAAAAGGTCTCTTTCCCAATTGGGTTTATGGGAAGGATATATAGT
>JBBYHH010523139.1:0-10988 GCA_038382905.1 Daphne laureola
AAAGGAGTTCTATGGAACTCAATTATGTGAAATGTGACCATATGAATACTTTTGTAGTATTCCATAGGTCGTAACCAACCATTGGTACCCTTTTACACAAAATAGGGGTATTTTGGTAAAAAGACACATGTAGGGCTGACCTAAACCGTTAGTACTAGCACCCTTGGGTATGATGCCCTTACCTTGGCGGTTATGGGAGTTGGCCAGCCAAGAGAGGCTTCATTTTGGCGAAAAGGTACCATTAGAAAGACACCCTTTCGCTAAAATGGGGTGGTTACCTAGCCTAAAGGCTTGTGTAAGTCTTAAGGGAGTAACTACCGCTCAAGGCCGAACCATTGTGTATTTTCGGTCAAGAGGGGTGGTTACAAACCCTTGCAACCACCCTATCCCTTTATAAAAGGGACAAGGGGGCCGGCCACAAATTCACTCTTGATCACTTCCCTTTTCTCCTTCACAATCTCTCCTCATTTGGGCCGAAACTTAGAGTTCTTCCTAGAGCATTTTGGGTCAACCATTTATTTGTGTTTGTTTAACACAAATAGCCTCATTGTCTACACATGCAATCCACCCTTTAAGATCTACTAGAAAGCTTGAAGATCCGAGAAGAAGAGGCACTACTTTCTCCAAGGTGCGAGGTACGTTTTGTTCTCCCCTTCTCATCTTCTTCTGTTTCCTTCTCTTTCTTCTTCATGGATATGAAGCGGTATGATTATATAAAGACATGTGCTATGAATCTCATAATTTATATGTGTTAATCCGTATGCATATGACGTATAAAGAGACTAAGAAAGATCCAAAAATTATCACTTAGTTGTCCCAAGTAACATACCAAGCTCGGTCCTTCTTCCCCGTGACACAGAAGGACTGAAAAAAATAAAGGATTTATGCAGGTTTACGTTCTAACCCAAAGCGAGCTCATACACCCTTAAGACTCGCAGCAACGCTTGAACAACATTAGGCTCATCGTGAAGAAATAAAATAGTATCATCTGCAAATAATAAGTGAGATACCTGCAGGCTAAAAGAAGATATATGGACACCACGAAAATCACCCCAAGCCGTTGCCTGTGATATGAATCCATCCAAGGACCTAAATGGCAACATTATCAAAGTTGAAGACTTAAGTGTCAACATAAAAGAAGTTGGAGGAAAAACATGGAGAAGTACCAAACCTAAGAAGCAAGCCAAAAGGAGTGGCCCAAATCTTCTCCGTCATCATTTGGACCTAGGAAGAGCATGAATTAAAGCACTTTTGAAGCCTTAAGGACTTAAGTGACAATATGAAAGCAGTTGGAGGATAAGAGACAATTTCATAAAATTCTCCATTCTTGTTCTTTCATATCCAAAGGTTCCAAGTAATCAATTGGCTACTAATGCTACAAATAAATTGGACAATTAGTATAGAGTTAATTTTCCATAATTTTATTTGTCATTTTTTAAAAAAAATTATTTCTATCCTAGGTCAATTCTCTAACTATAAATATGGGTTGTCTTTACATTTTAAGGAGACATTTTTTATATGAAGATTATACTTTGATTTGAGAGAAGTTCTTTCTTTTACTCTCTACATTTTTCCACTCAACTCTTGTTCAAGTTCTCTTGATCAAGTTTACCAAAATCCAATGTTGCTTTTTCTTGAAGAAAGAAGTGTTAATAAGGACTTGGGTTGAGAGATGTGTGATGCAAAGTTAGAATATTGGTCATACATGAAATGGGAGAAAAGTTTTCTTGCTCAGAAGGCTACTAGTGACTTGATTAGGCTGGGAGATAGTAATCATAAATATTTCTATGTACGGATGCAAGAAAGGAGGGCTGCAAAGTCTATTCCTTGTCTTCAGACTGCTGATGGTTCCTTTACTTCAGAGCATGATCATATTTCTGCTGCCTTCCTAGATTATTTTAAAGGTATTTTAGCTCCTCAGTTGGAGGACAATCTTGCTGTAGACCCTGGTTTCGTTAATTATGATGCTAAGGTTAAGCAGAAAGCCTGGTCTTCTTTGGCACGAGATGTTTCTTTTTTGGAAGTTAAGGAAGCTTTGTTTACTATGCAGCCTAACAAAAGTCCTGGCCCAGATGGGTTTACTGTGGTATTTTTTTTAGGAAAAGTTTAGCATAGTGGGTAGTGACCTATATGAAGCATTGATGTGGTGTCTTCATCATAAGTCTTTTCCTAAAGCCTTAGCTGCTACAACAATCCACCTTATACCTAAGAGGACGGATGCTGATTCACCAGGTATGTTCAGACCCATCTCATGTTGTTCAGTCATTTATAAGGTTGCTACTAAGGTTTTGGCTTTGAGATTGCAACATGTTTTGAGATACTTGTTTCATCATTCTCAAGGAGGTTTTATTCAATGGAGACAAACGGTAGATAATATTATGCTCGTCCAAGAAATTATTCATGGCTATAATTGGGCTAATATTTCTCCAAGAATGTTCTTGAAGATCGATATTATGAAGGCCTTTGATTCGGTCTCTTGGAGATTTTTTAGGAGCTTTTTGGAGTTATTGAAATTTCCTCCCATTTTTATTGACTGGATTATGATTTGTGTTGAGTCTCCCTGGTTTTCTGTGGTTATTGATGATGGATTGTAGGGCTTTTTCAAGGGGACAAGGGGGTTGAGGCAAGGGGATCCTCTCTCCCCAGTCTTTTTGTCATTGTAATGGACTATATGTCGCAGGTGCTGATTAAGGCTTTTGATGAGAAGAAGGTTCAATATCACAGTAAGTGTGCTAAACTTGGGATTTCACATTTGATTTTTACAGATGATTTGCTGATTTTTGCTAAAGCTTCTGTCAAATATGCTAGTGGTTTGCATCATTGTCTTCAGATTTTCTCAGATCATGCAGGTTTGGTGATTAATGATCAGAAAAGTCAAGTTTTTTACTCTGGTATTTCTGATCAGTTGGGGTTGAATATTGTGGAGGCTTTAAACATGAATAGAGGGGTGTTGCCTATTAAGTATCTAGGTGTTCCTCTTTATGGGGCCATATTATGTGCTAAGGATTATGAGACCTTGGAAGGGAGAATTTTGAAGTTGATTGATACCTGGTCTGCTAGTCTCCTTTCTTATGCTGGAAGGTTACATCTAATTAAGTCTTCTTTGTTCAATGTCCAAAGTTATTAGTTGGCTATTTTCCCTATTCCTAGGAAGGTCCTGGATAATATTGTGAAGAGGGATCTGCTCTTTCTAAGAAAATGACTGTTGATTGGAAAAAAGTTTGTTGTCCTAAGTCTAAGGGAGGATTGGTTTATTTGATATGGTCACTTGAAATTTGGCCTTTCATGCTAAAAAGATCTGGCAGATCCTTGAGGATAAGGAAAGTTTGTGGCTTTTGTGGATCCACTCTTATTATATAAAAGGCTTAGATTTTTGGACTATGCAACCCCCTAGGGTTGCTACAGCAGGGGTCTTGAAGCTTTTTGGTTGTAGAAGGACCCTTCTGGGCTGGTTTCAGCTTAATCTTGTTCCTGAAGGTATGAAGTTTCCCCTTAAAAAAGTTTATAACCATATAATTGGAGAGCTGTCATTGGTTCCCTCGAGGAGTTTGATTTGGGGAGCTGCAAATGTGCCTAGATCTTCCTTGGTTTCTTGGTTTGTAGCTATTAATCGGATCCCAACCATGGACATAATTTTTCTATGGAATTCTGAGGCTCGGAATGTGTGTTGGATTTGTGATGATTTTTTAGAATCTTGTAACCACCTTTTCTTTTACTGCCCTTATTCATTTACGGTTCTTAAGGAAGGATTGAAAGTGGTAAAACAAAGCTTTGTTACCCTCCCTCAAACTGGAACTTATGTTGTAAGTGGATGGTTAAGGTGGTAAGGGGGAGATTGTTGAAAGCGAGGATTAGAAGAGCTTTGTTGTGTTGGATATTAACTCAAATTATTTAATTATGAAGAACTCGAGAACTTGGGTTGCAAATAATCCAATTGTTGTTGTTTTGAGGTTTTGCCGGACGGTGGTAACTTTGATGTTGAGTTGTTGAAAGATTAAACGTAAAGCTTTTAATCAACAAGGAAGAGACTATTGTGTTTGTTTTGTCGTGTAGTTTGTTTGAGTCATTTTGGGTTATGACATGGATTGGTCCAAGTATGTTACTTGTTGGAATTAATTGGAAGTCTGTAGTATTGTTTCTTGGGAAGCAAGTTTCAATGTTTAGAATGTTAAATTTGTTTAGGAATAATTGTCTAGGATAGGGTCGGCCGGTTGTAGTGGGTTTTTTGTTTTAGGCCTGAGTTGTTTTAGTTTGTTTAGGAGTTTGAGTAAGATTAGGATTGTATTTTCCTAATTAGAATGTAATTAGATTTTGGTTGTAGCCTATATAAAGGTAAGTTGTGTTAGGATTTTGGGCATGAGAGAAAAGCTAACATGGTGGAGAGACAAGATATGAGGGTGAAAAAATAGAAGAGAGATCCGGAAGCTGGGATGGCTAGGACGAGAGTCTTTTGTAATTCTCATATAGTGTCAAAGATGTTGTAGTTGATTTCTCTTATCTATGGACGTAGGCTAGTTAAGAGCCGAACCATGTTAAATTTTTGTGTGCATGTTTTGATCGAGATTGTTTGTTTTCGCTGTGCGTGACAGGTGTTTGGGGAAGAAAGTTGTTAGTTTACATCTTTTTTCCCAACATGTTTGTTGCGATAATCTATTGTATTTGGAGAGAAAGGAATCATAGGGTGTTTGCTGAGTGTCTTTCTAATCCTGCTAAGGTGGTGCAGGATGCCATAATGCTTGTACATGTGCGCAATGGTGTTTATCTTGAGTCTGTGTTTGCTCGAAGGAGTTTAATTGGCTTCTGGTTTACTTGGCTGATGTTTGGGGTGAAAGCCTGTCCTTTTGTTGGGAATAGTTTTCTTTTTTGCTGTTAGTGGATTGTCAAACTCTTATTTGGTTGTTCAACCGAGGGTTAGAGGTAGTTTTTAACTTCTAGCTTGCAATTACTTGTTTTCATTCACGATTTGCTTTTATTTGTAAGCTCCTGAATATGATTTTGTAAGTTCCATTGGACTTTTGATATTAATGAATTATAGGATGGTGTGCTCCCCCTTTACTTTAAAAAAAAAAAAAGGAAAATAAAGAAGTGTTGGATCCATCTCCATTTCCTTGGCAAAACATCACTTTTGCTTGAATAAATTATTGGATTCAATAAGGGGTGTTGGCCACTTTTATCATTCATTTCGAGTGAAGAAGAAAATTCTTCAAAAGTGTTTCTTAATCCATAAGAAAACACATCAGTAATCTTCTTAATTCTTTTTTTAGCTTCGCATGACATACAGAATTTGAAGCTCCCCTCGAGTTCAGACTCTAACTCCAAAACAAATATTGTTGAGTGTCTCTTCTGACGAAACTTTCTATCCTGATTTCAGGATGTTTCCGTCGCTTCGACGACAGTTTACGTATTCCATCGCAAGTTCAAATCTACTTTAAAAAACCAAACCAGCTCAACTAAGCAACACAACAACCATCAAATATGACCGCAATGAAACTCCACAACAACAAATCTTTCGAAGAATGATTTTTTTTTTAAAAAAAAATCTAACTTAAGAAATATGAAAAATACGATGATGATCAGAGTAGGACAATCATGTTGATCCGTAACTAGCCATGTTGATATGATTTTTTTCAATGTTGATCTGCTCAATTCCAATATTGATCACTAGTCTTGTCATGTTTCGATGTTGATCATCTTAATCTACTTATATCTAGTGTTGATCAATAGTCTAGTCATGTTGATCTGCTCCTTTCCAATATTGATCAGTAATTTTGTTATGTTGATTCTTTCTATCCAAAGTTTATGTCCAATGTTTATCAATATTCTAGTCATGTTTATACATTATTTTCCAATGTTGATCAATTAGTCTTGTCATGTTGATCAAGTTTCGTCCAATGTTGATATGTTTTTGTCTAATGTTGATCAACAGTCAAGTCATGTTGATCTTCTACTTTCCAGTATCGGTCAATAGTCTTATCATGTTGATCAAGCTTTTATGCAATGTTGATAAGTAATCTTGTCGTGTTAATCTACATTTTTCCAATGTTGATTAGTAATCTTATCATGTTGATATACTTATGTCCAATATTGATCATATTGATCCGTTTCTGTCCAATGTTGATATGTTTCTATCCAATGTTGATCAGAAGTCTTGTCATGTTGATCTACTTCTGTCGAATGTTGATCAATAGTTTTGTCATGTTAATCTGTCGATATTATTCACACAAAAAGGCGCTAATCGATTAATCGCACTAATCAGACATGGCTATTATTTTGATAAAAAAATAACAAATGAAAAATTTATAAATAAGCGAAACATTTATGCATACGTCTCCAACGTCCGTAGTTTATCCCCAGCCTTAAACTATACCAGTCCACCCATCCTTAATTAAGGTGTCCATAAAATGGTAAGTTCAAATATTAAAAACTAACTAAAAATACGGTAACAAGTTAACATCAGTATGTAAATGTTTTAAAAGAGGAAATCCAAATGCTAAAAATTAAGGGGAAATGAGGTAAAAAAAAGCAATATCAGTATGTAAATGTTTTTAAAAGAAGAAATGATGCAGTTATTTGGGAACTTAGTAATTTTAAATGTTAGAAGGACATGATGCAGTTATTGAGAACTTAGAAAGTTTAAATGTCAAAAGGAAACTAGTTCTAATACCCGTGTACGGTACAGTTCAAAAAATTAATATTTAAACAAGATTACAAGGTGTCAATATTAACAATATATTCGATGGATTAAATTTATAACAAATTAGATCATTCTACACTGGTTTGTGTTAACTTTAGCTTTATCATTTTCACATGCTGATATTGCCGAGCGTAACGTTTCATGGCGGCAGAGCCCTCGGACTTGATGATCACATGGATTATTCCAACAGCCGGAGGTACAGGACGGTTTGGACGGCGGGGGCTGAGGTATCGACGATGGTTCTTGTCCCGGTTATCGCGATCGTCATCCCGCTTCTGGGCCTTGGGAAAGTTATCAGTGGGTGGGTCGTTGTTCGCGAGGTACTCCTTGAGCTTACAGTCGCTAATCATATCGGAGATGAGGTGCTTCAGCTGCCAACATCATTTTGTGTCATGCCCCGATCTTTGTGGTAGTTGCAGAATTTATCGAGACATTTGTTTATCTTGTTCTGCAAAGGTTGTGGCCATCGAGGCACGTTGTTCTGCCTCTCGAGATGTAGGAAGATGTTGGTCCTTGTCTCTCGAAGAGGTGGGTTTGGGTCCGAGCTTCGCTACGGGTTGGTTGTTTGTGGATGTCGTGAGGAGGGTATGACCCTTTCGAACCTATGGATTTTGTCCGTTGTGGAGGCGGTTGAGCGGTGTGATGGTCGGTTAATTTCTTCTGAATTCATGAACCTTGTGGCCCGGTGTATGAACTCGACCATAGAGGTCACAGAGTTTTCATTGATTTTGTAGGTGAGGCGAGACTCGCGTTGGAGTCCTTGTGTGATGGCGAGGAGCTGCATGTCGGTAGACAACCCCTAAACTTGAACTGCCTCGGCCTTGAATCGTTTGACATAGCCCTTAAGGGACTCTTCTTTTTATTGTCTCCGCTTTAGGAGATGAGCCACCATCTTAGGTGGTGGGCGGGAGCTCATAAAATGGCAGAGGAAGGTCGTGGGGAGATCCTTGAAGCATGTTAGGTGTTGACCTCGAAGTGTGCCAAACCAAGTCGAGGTTGTCCCCTTAAGGGTGGAGCTGAATGCCTTACAGAGGATGACATCATTGGCTCGAGCCATCTCCATTTGGGAGACGTAGCGACACATGTGGTCGATTGGATCAGACAACCCATCGTAGGTCTCGATGTGAGGCATCCGGAAGCCTTCGGGGGCCTTTACTGCGATAATGGAGTCAGTGAATGGGTGTGTAAGTAGTACCTCGATGTCATCGAATGCCTGGTTCGAAGGCTTGACTTGGGCCTCTACTAGCGTCATGCGACGGACCAAGTCATTGACGTTGAAATTCCCGACAGAGTTATCTACCTGCCCATGGATGTTGGAATTAACCTCGTTGTCCGTTGGTGGGATGCCTCGTAACATGTTGATTTCGGTCCGGATTGTTTCAACCATGAGTGCTTTCATATCCCTGAGGATATTCATCTGGATTAGCTGCATTTGGGCTGGATCGATGACTGTTGGGGATGGTGCGGTGTTGGAGGGGCCGACCGGTGGTATTGGTCTGCCGTCGTTGTTGAGGATAGGTATGAGGACCTGGTTGGATTTTTGAGTCATGGGTGGTGGTGGGGGAAGTGATGGCCCATTGGAGCTGGAGCTAGCGTCTTCCAGTACCAAGGCGTTTTCGTTATTGGTGTTCTTGAGAGTCTTGGTCATTTGCGAGAGAAAAAAAGAACAAGAAATATGCACGTGGTCGTGGATTCGTTTTCCGGCGGACGGCGCCAAATTGATATTGTCGTTACCAATTGGCGACCTCCGTGATATGATGGACCATGCAGATCAACCGAAGAAGAGAGATCAGGTAGAGAAAAGCAGGGAATGTGGGGTGTGTAGTATCTACCTTTTGTGGGGGTGGTATCACTCATTATATATAATGGGTGATACCGAGCCCTTTAAGGAGGGCGTGATCCAAGGGATCCTAGTCTTTATGGTGGCTATGTCTGAGGAGAGCCGTTATAGACGTTTTTGTGTGAGGTTTGACATTTGTGTGAAATAAATGGGGAGGCGGCTGTTACACTCTTGATACTGCTAGTATGAGGCCGCGTTTGGAACGAGGCCATTTGTATTACGAGGCATAGTCCACTCGGTGTTGTGGAGCGTCGTTTGGTGGGATATTATGGGCCTTGGTGGACCGTGTGGAATATCCGTATCACATGCATATCATTTATTAAGAATATAAACTAAATAATTATAATACCCGATTTCGTCATGGATTTAATGAATTAATTATTATCAAATTTCTTAATGTATCAAATAATAATATATTCGGTGTAGTAAAGTTATCTAAAAATTGTAATAACTCTAAAAATCGTAATCCGAATTATTATTTTAGGTCATAGTATATTTTATTTCTTTTTGTATTGCATGTTTATTTTTTGTATATTTATCATTTTTTATGCTTTCTTTTTTTTCTTATCGTTTTATGTTGTTAATTTAAATTATGTGGATTCTTTTTTTTAGTAATTAAATGTAATAATTAAATAATAATTAATTAATTAATTAATCTTTAAAAAAAAAAAAAAAAAAAGCGACTTGTTTGACATCTTTCTTTCTCTAACGCAAGGATAGTAATCATGCCTCAACCCAAAATCATACAACCATCCAATCACCCACGGCCACACTCTATCATCATGGGCTTTAAGCTCACGTCAATCCATCATTTAGCTTATAAAAGAATGAGTTCATGAGAGATGCACAAACAGAAGAAGAAAAGAAAGAAAAAATAAAGATTCCTACCTACCTAGGCCTCTCCCTCTCCAGCCACTTTTCACAAACAATCCTTTCCCATCACCACCGCCACGTCTTGATGAGCCACCACCGCCGCCGGAGACGCTGGAACCGGCGAGAGATGAGTGAGAAACAGGAACGCATTGGACCTTCGGTCACCACCCTCTTCCTCGTTTCCGGCCATTCTCAACACCATATTCCCCACCATCGCCTCCCCCTCAACGAGACGAATCCAGCCCATCATCTCCCGCCACCGGAGGTGCGAAAAAGGAGGAGAACCAAACCGGAAACCGTTTCCAACACGGACATCATTTTCTCTCCAATCGGAGCTCCGTTCACCGCAAGACCACCACCATCGCCTCCCTCGTTGACCAGCGCTTCGGTAGAGCCGAATTCCGCCGCACAAAGTCTCCGTCCTCCTCTGTCGCCGCCGCCGGGACGAATTCCGGCGAAACTCACGAAGAAGACAGCACAGACGTCTCCTTCTATTTATTTTGGGTAAATTACTATCCTAGTCCTTTTCCCTTAACTTTCTTCCTCTGTTCACTTAAGTCTCTTAATTTCATAAGGTGTCAATCCAGCCTTCCACTAAATTTAAAACCTTTCATTTTAGGCACTAAAACTATATTTTTTATTTAGTTCTTTTTAAATGTTTATTGTTTTATTTTTTTTAAGCATGCTCATTTTTCTTTTAAAAGTTTTCTACTCTTATTTTCTTTTTACAAACTTTATTTCTTGTTTTGTTTTTATATATAGTTGTAAAAAGTGTTTATTCTTACTTTAAGCTTTTGTTTATAAATTCTTTGTTAGTATTTTATAAATTTTATAATTTTTTTTTCCTAACTTTTATTTTATTTAAAGTATTAAATATTGTTTTTACGCATAAAAATATTTTCTTCTGTATGAAAATTAGTTGTTATACCTAAAAGCCCTCAAAAAATTCCTGGACATTTCGTTTTGATCCAAACTTTACTTCAAGCTATCGTAGACCATTAGAAAGCCGTAAAAGCCTTGATTCTTTTCTGTAAATCTTACCGATCGGTATCGGTGAGATTTAACTTGCGGAATCTCTTAAAATATTTCATTAAATTCTTATCGCTAGGTTCTTAACGTCAAACGCCATCTCCAACCGACGATTCCGAACATCCTCGATTTATTAGCCGACGCATAATCCTGGCTACTCCCAAGTAAGGAGGATAGGATACGGATTTTCACTTGAATCATTTTATCTGTCTCGTAAACAAAATCTTGAATAATGAACTCTAAGATAAATAATTGGGCTTAATAAAATTTTCGATCGGGAAATCCGGGTAGCATAATTTATTTATTCATGTTACTTTATACTATCGCACTTAGAAGTTGTTATCACTTGGGCTGTGACTGATTGATTGATTACATGTATGGTATGTATGGTGAATGTTATATGTAACGCTAGTATCCTGCTAGGACCACTAAGGAAGAACTCGTTAGTGGCATACTAGGTCCGTTAAATGAACTCCACTAGTTTCATGATAGGACCGGAAATGTTAAAATGATGTTAGTATTATGTGTAGGTGGTAGTATCATGTTTAGGAT
>JBBYHH010523250.1:0-10985 GCA_038382905.1 Daphne laureola
AAGTTGGCTTAAAATTGAAAGTTTCAGAAGTTTGAGGCCCTAAGTTTACAAACTTTAAAACTTTGAGGATTAAAATCTTGTTCGCAAACCTATAGGATTTCTATGTTAGATTTCTTTGAGATTTAGGACTTGATTGTGAAAGTTAAAACCTATAGGACTTCTTCGTTAAAAACCCCAAACCTATAGGACTAAAAATGACCATTACCCCTTAAATTGTAGATTGGGAAAAATCATTGTTAATTTAAACATTGGGCAATAGACATTTAGGTAAACTAGTCTTAACATACATGCTTCGCGTGAGAATTGTGAATCATTATAAACAATTGACTATAAAAGATATGTGGATTTACAGTTTAATGTACTTGAACAAAAAATTACAAACATAAAAGTATGAGTTACTTTTAATTGTGAATGAAACTTGAAAGTTAACTACTAAAAAAATTCAAAAGAAGTACATAAAATCTTTTAGAAAAATGACAATCCATTCCCAAGAGATCTAGGCTACTTTTTGCATGTTAAATCGATATTCATTGTTACTTGGAAATTGAGAAATATAACCATGGAAATTACAATTAAATAATACATCATGAAGCAACTGAGCAAGAGCAATATAAAGAGGGATCATGGGTAAATGATTCATTGTAAGTGCCCTCTTCTCCAAATGATTCATTTCTTCTACATTAGGTAACTGATGTTCAAGGAAGAACAAATTTGAAGAGAAAATTAAATAACGAATCAATTCATATATGTAAGTGAAGAAATTTATGCTAATGAGGGTTACCAACTAAAAGTTAAGCAATTTGTTTTATAGTGTCTGTCAACTAAATAAGCTAATTTTTTTTATAAAGTATAAGCAAACAAACTAACAAAAAGAAGAGATCAAAAGTTACAATAAAAAAAAACAGAATGATAAATGAAAGGTCTCATGGGATAAAAACAAAAGACAAAGAAACAGAAAAAAGGACATAAGAAAAAATAAAAAGAAATACAAAATGGGGTAATTTTACAAAGGTGGTAAAAATTGTGGCAGCTAAATTGGAGTATTCCTGGAACTGAGAAGAAAACAGATCTGGGACACCTTGCTTGCTTTTCTTCGCCCAAAGGAGACAACAGTTATGGTTGGCTTCACTGGCATCACACTGTTACTTTGAGCCACTGTCACCACTGCCCGCCGCGTACCACTACTCGTCAACCCCACACCACCATCCTGAGCTACCATCACCGATGCTCACCACCTACGTCAAAACGCAGCACTGCCAATCAGAACAATTTTTTTTTTGTTGCATGGTTCCAAATCTACCAATAGTAAGCATTAAATTAATTGAATATTTGAAGCTAGAACTTTGGTATTTTTTGAAGACCGAAGAGAAAGTAAGGAAAAATATCAATCCAAAGTAAATGAACTCACTCAAGTAAAATAACAACTTGATAATATGGAAGAATAAGAGCTTCGAACCTATAGAACTAAAAGAAGAGAAAAAGAAAAAGAAAATCTAAAATAGATGAAGTCACCATTTAAAGGGACAATATGAAATAATGGAAGAACAATAGCTTGTAAAACCTGCAAATTGAAATAGAGAAGAAAGACAATGATGAAGAAAACAAAAACATATGGAGGATTTAGTGAGAGAATTCTTAATATATAGTTATTTTCTCACAAAATCTGAACAATATCTAAAAAAGATATTATAGAATATCCAAGAAATCTAGATAAGAGAATGAAATATAAAAAGAAAATACTGTGAGTCATTAAAAATGACACACATTTTTCTCCCCACTGATGTGGCAAGTGATGTGTTAATAGGTGAATGGATGATAATTAGTGAAATCAGGAAACTAGCGATGATGTGGCAAAATAAGGAGATATTTGTTAGGGTAGGACAGAGCAAGAACACAAATATTCAGCCAAAGAACTGGTAATCCATGCTTTATTAGCTCTTAATGTTTGCCTTAAATAGGCTTTACACATTGAAGCCTACTCCTACTATAATAATAACTTCTAATCCTAATGTTAACTAACTTAGCTCTACTCCTGATCCTTATCTCACTGGACAACTTGCTCTCCACGCAGCTTATGACTTTCACAGACCAGACCATTAGGTATAGCACCAACTTTACACCAAACTGGCGCCAGTGAAGCATCCATGTTGGCGCTAACCTCTATCGCCAAGATTACGCCAAGGTTACGCCACCAGCTCCAGGATCATTCATTCTCACACTCCCCCTTGATTCAAAGCTGGTTATGTTCCTTAATAACTCAAACCTTGGTGCACATAATGCTTTGGTAAATATATCTGCTACCTGATCTTCAGTTTTGAAGAAAACCAGTTGAATTTGCCCTTCATTTACCAAATCTCGAATGAAGTGATGTCTTAGTTCTATATGCTTGGTTCTACCATGTATAATTGGATTCTTGGCTATTGCTACAGCTGACTTGCTGTCACATAAGATCTATGTTGCCATTCTTTGTTGTTGCCCAAAATCCTTTAGCACTCTTCTTAGCCACACTCCTTGACAAGCAACAGTTGCTGCAGATACATACTCAGCTTCATCTGAGGATAATGCAACTGTGGCTTGCTTCTTTGAAGCCCAAGAGATAAGACCTGACCCTAGAAGAAAACAATTCTCTGAGGTGCTCTTTCTATCACTCTGATCTCCTCCCCAATCACTATCAGTGTAACCTTTAAGTTTAAACTCTTGATTTTTTGTATACCATATTCCAAACCCTTTAGTCCCAGCAACATACCTCAAAACTCTTTTCGCAGCTCCATAGTGTTGCTTGGAGGGTTGATGCATGAACCTAGATATCAACCCTACAACAAAGCTTAAATCTGGCCTAGTATGGGTAAGGTACAACAACTTCCCAACTAGACTTTTGAACTTTCTTGCATCTACCTCACCCGTACCATCATCAATAGATAATTTCTCATTTGTGTTTATAGGGGTGGAAACTGGTATACACTGATCCATGCTGAAACTTTTGAGCAATTCTGAAGCATACTTGGCTTGTGACAGAAACATTCCTTGTTGTGTTTGCTTAACCTCAAGTCCTAGGAAATAATGAAGCTCCCCAAGATCTGTCATTTCAAATGCCTCTTTCATCTCCAACCTAAAATCTTGAATTAAGTTGTAAGATGACCCAGTATAAATCATATCATCCACATACAAGCTCACCATTACAACCTCCTGAACTAAAGTTTTTTTGTAGTAAAGTGTAGCCTCATTAGGACTTTTCTGGTAGCCTTTTCCTTTGAAAAACTGATCAATCTTGCTATACTAGGCCCTGAGTGTCTGTTTCAAATGATATAAGGCCTTCTTTCAATCGATATACCCATTCCTTTTTATCTTTCACAAGAAAACCAGGTGGTTGTTGGACATATACTTATTCTTTCAAATCTCCATTTAGAGAAACTGATTTGACATCAAATTGATATACTTTCTACTGTGTTGTGCTACAATAGCTAAGATGGTTCTTACTGTTTCAAATCTGGACACCGGTGAGAATGTCTCATCATAATCTACTCCAGCCTCTTGACTGAAACCTCTTACCACGAGCCTTGCTTTATGCTTGTGAACACTACCATCTGCATGAAATTTGGTTTTAAAAATCCACTTCAACCCTATAGCATGCTTGCATTCTGGTAACTCAATTAAATTCCATGTTTGGGTTTTCTCAATGGCTTGTAATTCCTCTTGCATAGCTTTTCTCCAAATCTGTTATTTTATAGCTTCTTCTACATATGTTGGATCTTGAGTATACAAGGCCAGTGCTGTGTCATATTCTGAAAGGTAAGCTGGTGGCCTTCTATCTCTTTGAGGTCTTTGAACAAGAGGTTTCTCTTGGGACTCTGATTCTTATCTTCTATCTAAAATGTAGGTTTTCTCCTCAACCTGAAGTGGTTCTTCCAGGACTGGAGTGACCTGATCTTGCTATTTTTCTTTCCAGCCTCTTGTTTCATCAAATGTTACATCTCTACTGATGGTTAGCTTCTTGGTTTCTGGATCAAGAAGCCTATATGCCTTAGAGTTCTAACAGTATCCAATAAATATAAGCTTTGTACTCTTCTGATCCAGCTTTTGTGTATTTGATGTAGACAAACCATAACACACAGACCCAAACACCCTGAGATGGGAAACTGAAGGCTTGAAGCCAAACCAGGCTTCGAATGGGGTTTTACCATCTACTGATTTAGTAGGAGACATATTAAGAAGATAGATGGCAGTTGCAACTGTCTCTGCCCAATACTCATATGGTATATCTCTTGCCTTGAGCATAGACCTTTCCATTTCAATGGTGGTTCTATTTTTACGCTCTGCAACACCATTTTTCTCTGGTGTACGTGGTGCTGTTAATTGCCTTCTTATGCCCTCTTTTTCACAAAATGAAGTAAACTCTTTTGACAAGAACTCTCCTCCTCTATCTGTTCTTAATGCCTTCAATTTTTCTCCACTTTCTCTTTCATCATATGCTTTGAATTTTTTGAACTGCTCAAATGCATCAGATTTTTGTTGAATGAAATATCCCCAACTCATCCTGGTGTTATCATCTGTAATTAGAAAAAGATACCTACTGCCACCATGTGAAGTTGTCTGCATAGAACCACATAGGTCGGCATGTACTAATTCAAGTTTGGTTGCTGCTCTTTTAGCTTGGCCTTGTGCAAAAGACTTTCTAGCTTGCTTACCAAATACACATCCTTCACAAATTTCTTTGGTTTCTTTGATAGCTGGCAGCCCTTCAACCATTTTTTTGTTGGATAAATTCTCTAATCCTCTAAAATTGAGATGGCCAAATCTGTCGTGCCATATGATTGAATCTTCTTCACCTTTATTTATTAGTGCCTGATCACCAGATTGTTGAGACACTGGAAACATCTTGTTTCCAGTCATAGTAGTCAGGAACAACACTTCTTTCTCTTGATTTTTGACCTGACATTGTCCTTCACCAAAGATCACATTGTAGCCATCTTGAACTAGTTGACCAATACTTATTAAGTTATGCACTAGGCCAGGTGCATATTCAACATCTTTTATAATCCTGGATTTTTTTCCAAGATTTACCATGACTTCTCCTTTACCTTCAATTTTAATTTTACTGTCATTGCCAAGCCTCACCTGAGATTTAAAGGACTCATCTAACATCCTAAATTTGTCTTTGCTTCCTGTTAGATGATTAGAGAATGCACTATCCAGATACCACAGATCTTCAGAATGATCTTTTTTTGAAAAAGTCATAAATAAATACTCTTCTTGATCCAGACCTTGTTCAGCATAGTTTGCTTCACTTGGCTTGTTCCAATAGTCTTCATCTTTGTGTCCTTTTTTTGCAGTAGCCACATATCAGTTTTCCCCAACAATCATCTTCTTTGTGGCCACTCTTCTTACAGTAGGTGCACTGTAAAATTCATGTCCTTCCTCTTCCTCTTCCTCGGTCTCGAAATGATCCTCTTCCACGATAAGAGGTAGAGGAAAAGATTGGTGTTTGAGTTTGAAAAGCACTTTCTTCTGATTTGCCATAACTTCTGGTGATCCTTGCTTCATGTACCAACAGTGATCCCATAAGTTGATCCAATGTTAGTGTTGAGAGGTCCTTAGATTCTTCTATTGCAGCAACAACATGGTCATATTTAGCTGTTAGGCTTCTTAATACTTTAGTTACAACTGCTTCATTGGTGATCTTGTCACCATATGTGTGCATCTTACTTACCACTTCTAATATTTTTGTAAGATAAACCTCTACTGACTCATTCTCCTTCATGCAGGTTATTTCAAACTCTCTTCTTAGTGATTGACATTTCACCATCATGACACGGGCTGATTCTTGATAGGTTGTCTTTAGGGTTGTCCATGCTTCTCTTGCTGAATTGGCTTATGAAGTTTTGGTGAAAAGAGATTCATCCACTCCTTGATGGATAATGGCCAAAGCCTTTGCATCTTTTCTTATTTCTTCACTGGTAACTTCCTGTGAAACACCATGTTCCACAACAGACCATAGATCTTGATATTGGAATATTGTTCGCATCTTTATACTCTAGAACTCATATGAGATTCCTTTGAACACATGTATTTGTCCTTGTGGTACGCTGCTCATATTGTTTCCAGTCATTGATGTTTGTAAACTCGGCTCTGATACCACAATGTTAGGGCAGGACAGAGCAAGAACACAAATATTCAGCCAAAGAACTGGTAATCCACGCTTTATTAGCTATTAATGTTTGCCTTAAATAGGCTTTACACATTGAAACCTACTCTTACTATAATAATAACTTCTAATCCTAATGTTAACTAACTTAGCTCTAGTCCTAATCCTTATCTCACTGGAAAACTTGCTCTCCACGCAGCTTATAACTTTCACAGACCAGACCATCAGGTATAGCACCAACTTTACACCAAACTGGTGTCAGTGAAGCATTCATGTTGGCGCTAACCTCTGCCGCCAAGATTACACCAAGGTTACACCACCAACTGCAGGATCATTCATTCTCACAATATTTTGGGACATTTTGTATGTACCCATAGCATAACTGATATGATCCTGCCCTAAGCGGCCCGGATGAGAATTATCTCCTACTCCGGATCTAGCTTGCGGGAGCTCCAAAAGGGGCAAAAATGGTAGAAGTGGCTCCGATAACCTCCTCGCTCATATGACAGACTTGTCCCGGGATGAAGATGGATCGAGTACCTCCACGCTCAGGGTGACAGAGCAATACTCGATGTAAACCTTGAGGGCCATAATGGCACCTCAAGAGCTGGAGGCGGAAGAAGCAGACATTGAGAATAAAGAAGAAGAAGAAGATGATTCTACTCAACTTCAATATTATGATCTTTTGTTCAAAGTGTTACAACATGAGAGGCCCATTGTTATATAGGGATAAAAAAACCTTTAAACTACTCTAAAGACCTTGTTTTACCCTTGTACAAAGTTTAGAAATCATAGGAAAGTGATTACAAGTCAAAAGATACAAAATGGTAAAAATTCACAACTTTCCAGAAAAATCTGTTGTTTTGGCGCTATGACATAACGTCATCATAGCGCCAAAAAGTGTTGATGGTCCTCATCTCCAGGGATAGCGCCAAGATGGCGTCAAGGTGGCTCAACGATAATGCCAAAATGCCCAGAAAGCTAAAAAAGGGCCCAAAATTCGCCCAACCTTCCGATGATCTTCAAGCTTGGCTCGGGAGTGGGCCGCGGGACCTCAGAATCATATCAATAACTCATCCTAAGAGAATTCTAATAATAGGGGGCTTCAAAGTTTATGATTTTAAAATGAAAAAATGAGTTTTTCACTTCTTCTTTTTCACAGTGAATTGAACTCATCTTTCACTAAAAGTTATTCGGCCCTCACATGAAAGCTGGAGTAGTGAGGATCTCTTTCTCACTGTGACTGAAGTTTGAAACTCACCACCACCAAATGTAAACTCTTAGAATCGTTCTTCCCTAGCGAGATCGCATCTGAGAGCGCAAGAATCTCTGGATTTTGGATCGTCTCTTCGATCGTCTCTCTTGGATCCATACTTCCACTCTTCCTCTCTTCGATCGTCTGTCATAAATTTCCTGACTCGCTCTTTGTCCGCCAGATTTGCACATCGACGATGCCATTGGAGACCAGTACCGCACCACCGCTTCGTTGCTGTCATCCATCCTCTCTCATTCCCTACTGTTGAGGCACCGTAGACTCTTTCCCGATTCTTCATTCTTTTTCTCAGGTAACCCATCTATCCCTTTACTCGTGGATGGAAAACTCTACTCTCCTGATTCAAATTGTCAGCTTGATTGGTCGAATTCTTCACGTTTTTGTCTGTGCGACCTATTTACGCTTGTGGGTTGGTGTTGATTGTTGGTGTTATATTGGTTTCTTGTATGCTTCTGAAAACTAGCACCTAATTTCAAAGGTGGGTTCTTTTTTATTGCTGTAATTTCTGGAAACTAGCGTCTAAATGTGTTAAGTGTTTGAAGAACATCTCGTGCAAGCAATACCCAGTGTTGGTGGATTCATGCCCAGTTTGCGGATCCAGCAAGAAGTCTGCAATAGAGGTTGAGTTGGTATAGGAGTGGTACAACTCAACACAACCAGACATAGAGAGACACAGAGAGAGCGTTGTGTAGCTATTTTTGTGAATGCTAGATTAGGCAAGCAAGCAAGTATTCAATTCAAATGGCGATAGTTTGTTTTCCTTATTAGTACTACTCAATTTATTTTATTTTCCTTAGGCGGTTTGTTTGTTTTGATGATTTATTAGTAGCAAGTCGTATAAGATGATGATGATGGATAAAAATATGTGATGATGCACAGAATTTGGTCAACTAAACACAAGTTTGTTGATAACTAATTATACAGGGAGCCTTAACATGTGTATTTCATTTAGAGTAGATTTTCCTATGTAGTTTCGTTGTTTGATATTTCTTGGGCTACAAGAACCTTTAGTGTTTTACGTAAACTCTATATTCCAATAGAAGATCATCTTGAATCGAGTTTGGTACTTCTTTCTTACTGTGGATAATGTGGTTGTTGCTATGAAAACATGTGAAGCTAAACATTTGATGAGTTTAAATATTGGGATTGCTTTATGTTGAAAGTGATCATCATAAATGCTGACTTTTGACAATTACAGATGTTTTCTTTTTTTCTTAAAGAAGTAACTTAAGTACATAATCCTGCATTGAGTGAATATGGTTACTGGACAAGATAGTGCAAATTTCATTGCTCTTTGTACGTTTTTTGTACATTCCTTTCATGCTTAAGTCATGGTTGTGATGTTTATCCTTGTATGAAATTATATATATTTCCTATATGCTTTTCTTTATCTAATCCTCTTGTAGGTTCAATGTAGAAGAGATACCAAACAATCTTGATGACGATCCAGCAATTGAAGTTGATGATAGTGAGGGGCCTCATGATATTGCAACAAATGGAAATGAGGTTGAAATCATTCCCCACACCCTTGTGACCAGCAATGAAAAGGTCATCTTGATCCCACCGTCTCAGCACAAGCAAGCAACGGCAGGACCGGAACCTGAGGATGATGAGGTTTTCCCTAGTGAGTTAGATGCATCCTCAATTCTAGCGGGCGGCAGTAAACAACATGCTAAATTGGACAACAACGATGGCAAGAAGTCAAAAAAGGATCGAAGGAAGAAACTGCCAAGCCTTTCGGGTTCCAAAAATCCAACGCAGGCACGCAACCACTTGGCACAAACAATTCAAGATTGTGCATCTGCGAAGGTTGTTGCTCTTATGACTATTGAGGAAAAAAGGTTAAAGTTTGAGCAAATGAAGTGGGAAACTGAGCGAAAAGAAAGGGAAGTTAGGCGCAGGGAAGAGCAAGAGGAAAATGAGCGGAGGCGGAATGAAGACAAGGAGGAGGAGAGAGTGAGACTCGCTGAAGACAAGGCAGAGAAGTGCAGGGATAGGAGGTTTGTATTGTTGCAAACGATGCTTGTAGATGGAAAGCCATCGGATGAAATCAAGAAAAATTTATCCATGCTCCAGTAAAAATACTCTATTTCAGAATTAGATGTCTAGCATCTGCCTATCTAGTAGTAGTACTACTATGGTGTAACTTAAGATGAGTCATAATTTATTGCCATTTCTTTTGTATTGTTACTTCAGACCTGAATTCAATTAAGCTATTCAAGATTGTAGTATGACAATATGATGATCAAATTTATGGAATAGTCTCTTTGTTTGCAACTTGCAGTCAGATGTTATG
This sequence comes from Daphne laureola, assembly GCA_038382905.1. Taxonomy (NCBI): domain Eukaryota; kingdom Viridiplantae; phylum Streptophyta; class Magnoliopsida; order Malvales; family Thymelaeaceae; genus Daphne; species Daphne laureola. The sequence goes on from JBBYHH010523250.1 coordinate 9,712, forward strand.
AAATCATATTTGTCAATGGCTACACTATAGGCATTCCATGGTACTCACATGTATGTTAACGGCACATCATAGTTGATCTGTAACCATCAACTACTAGATGAAATGTTAGCCATCAACTAACATGAATTAGGTTTTCAAAGTACATGATCCCAATGCTCAAAATATATCAGAGAAAATACATAAGCAAGTTTAGATCTTTGAGTAAAAAAAAATAATTAACTCATCTGACTTCCTTTAATTAGGCTTACAACCTTTACTTGTAGTATAATCACCTGAAAGCAATTGATGTTTACATGTAACCTAACATGTATCTAGTATCCAAGTGCATCATACAACCATGAATGAGTCCTAAACATCAATTGACCAAGCATTTAACTTTTAAATGGATTAATGAATCATTAAAACTCTATCAACTTTCTGAATCTAACATCCAAACAGACTTGAAGGTCTTCAAGTCTTCCCAATTGGTGCACATTTGATAAAGTCATCAACAATATTACTTGCTGGAATTTATTGCCACATCCAACACAATTCAGTGCACAGTTGTCCCTCATGTTCAACACCCAAGCAACCTGCATGTATGGAGTCAGGAAAATGAGCATCTCAGAGCACTTACTAGTAGGAGGTTAAGTAGTAACTTCATACCACAAGATTTTAGCAGTGGCTCGCTTGTAATGGTCATAAAAGATTAGTAGCAAGAAAGTTTGTATAGGTTGGGGGGAGTGACTTCGCTTTGGCTGCCCGCTCCTCCAAAGCCTCCTGAAATAAGACACAAAGATCATAGTCAGAAAATTTTAGAGTGACGTAGAGTTGGCCTTATATAAGCTTACATCATTTGTAACCAAATACACATACAGAAAAGCTGATTATTTATACCTCACCTGCTATAAAGAAATATATGAAATTCACATGAAGGTGTCATTTATATCAGAAACAAGAAATCAGATTGAATATATTCAAATCAGATTCATCTCAACTTGCTAGCTGCAGTTCTCCTCAATACATACAATTGACAAGTTTGAGTGAGAAACCTATACCATTAACAAAATTACAAGGTGCAGAACATGAGTAATTTTAATACATTTTGCTATTGCTCAAAGTACACAAAATAGAAATCCAATTGACTGAACCAGGGCAAACAATTCCAGTGAATACCACACCAGTTGAGATCTTCCAATGATCCAACCAAGAAGACTGGTAAGAGTTGAAAGGCTGCCCAGTCATTCTCTGGCCGTCATCTTCTGCCATCCGAGAATGCTGATGAGCCATATTAG
>JBBYHH010523361.1:0-11493 GCA_038382905.1 Daphne laureola
CAATCGTCACATACATACTAAATTAACATATAATTATATTTTTACTTATCCTTACATCAAATTCAACATTCTTTAAAGAACAAACAATTAAAAATTATATGCTGATAGACAGTCTGTCGGTAGTCTCAATATACCGACATACAGTCTGTCAGTGTATGCTCGTCGGAGACATACCGACAGCTCGTCGGAGACATACCGACAGCTCATCTGTCGGTATTACCGATAGCTCATTCGTCGGTCCTACCTATAACAAAAAGTCTGTCGGTCTAAGCTGTCGGTAAATGACATTTTTCTAGTAGTGCAAAGAGTCTTTTCGGGGCTGAGGACATCTGCGCCATGGCGGAACCGGTATAGTGATGTATGCTTCGGTACCCTTGAATACTCCTAAATTAGAGTTAACTAGTACTAACTCAATATGACAATGCACTCCTGGATAATTAGGTATAAAGAACTAGCCGGGAGCATCAACTAAAGTTCGCCAAAAGTCTCTAGAAAATAAACTACGAGAGCAACAATAATAAAAGGTTCCAAAAACAAAAAAAAAGAACGTAGAAAGGGATGAAATGACACCCGCTAGGATCAACCAGGCAGACCTACAAGCTGGTCATCCCCTCGAATCCATCTTCATCTCCCTGGGCAGGGCGAGCACGGGCTCAACCCTGCCAAAACATACGAACTCTGAGCCAGTCGACCACCCACCACACAAACTTCCCACCAACCGAATGCACTTGGATCCATTGCTCAGGCAACGACCCAAAACAACTGACTTCCGGCCCCAGAAACCATAGACCAAGCAAAGATCCTGAGCGCCTGCATCCCGAAAACCCCCATCGGTGACGTTGACACACATAGAGCCAGGTGGCCCCACCAAGACGGGTGCCCAAAGGTGGCCCCAATACTGTCGAGAGTGGATCGAGTTAGTCGGGGGCCTGGGCAAGAGCACCACCGCCAACGAGGATGTTTCCTTCAAACCTCCTATTCAATCTGCTTGGTAGAGGCCGATGCAATTGTCTGAGTGAGAGCCACACACCGCGCAACCGGAGCAAGCCCGAAATTGGCGACGGCGGTAAAAATAGGAGAGAGCTATCGTGGTCTGTAGTAGATGAGGCGAGCCCCAACGACGGCGGACTGAGACGATTCCTCCTCTGAAATAAGCGACAAGAGCCCGGTCGGTCTAGATAACGGCGTGAAGATGACCGTCGACGGCGTTGTAGCTGAAGTTGGATGCGCCTGCGGCGCAAAGAAGGAAGGAGCAAAACCTAGGGAGCGACATCTTTTCCATTATTTTTTCATTAATTTTGATAATTACATAGTGTATTGTGTGATATATATGCAAAGTTATCTATTACAATAGTTTATACTATTTTCGTTAATTTATAATAATAGTACATAGTGTTTGAAGTGATATGCCAAAGTGTCTACTAAATTATCACATAATGTCTACACCAAAACGCAAAGTTTGGAACAAATGTTTAAGAAATTAATTTTCGTAGAAAATTGTAAAAAACTTACTTTGTATTGTATAATAGCGTTTATTACATAATATAAAATATTTTTTCATTCATTTATAATTAATTACATAGTGTCTAAAAATGATATGCAAAATTGTCTACTACAAGCGTTTATACTATTTATTTATTTATTTATTTATAGATATTTAAGTGATAACGAAACCGTCTAATAAACTATAACAAACTGTTTGTAACAAAATGCAATTGTGTCGACCATTTTAAAACATCAAAAAATGAACAAAGTCATAACTGAATAAAGTATATGTGCAATAGTTTATAGTATCTGATATAAAGTGTGCATGTCTGAATAAATACTGGAAAATGTCTACTTCCTCAACTCTGAATTTTTTGGTTGCGTTTTGCTCTATCGGTTGTCAATAGAATGCTATCAGTCCAAGCTGAATCACTAAACTCCAGATTTGGAGACGTTCGCGATGGCTGGCGATCAACGTCGATCAGCTAGACGAATCGTTGCAACAGTTGCGATTTGACAGATCGGCCTTCGTCCTTTATAGTCGATCATCTCTTCACCAATGGAGGTCACCGTAATTTGGAGATCGGTCATCTCTCAAGATCCAGAATCTCTCAAGATCCAGAAGTCGATCGTCACCTGTTGTCGAATCGCCAAGATTTACACATCCAGCTTATTCTTGCAGACAACAGAGGCGTTGAGGAAGATCGTTGAGATCCAAAGCTACGATTATGAGATCGGAGGCAACGGTGATAAGATTTGATAAGACAATGATGAGATTAGAGACGACAACCGTGAGATAGGGAGAAAACGATGATAAAATTGGAAGCAAAGATGAAGAGATTTGAGGCCGTGACGATGAGATCGGAGATGACTCGGTGCCAACGAAGATCGCAGCGGTTGATTTAGTTTGCGGTGGTTGGGTATGTGGCGACGGCATCCTGGAAATCTGTAGCTATGGTTACTTTTTGAGGGAAAAAGCTGGGTGGTTGTGTTTCTAGAGGAAGAGAAATTTTCAGATCTGAATTTATGTGAGGGGCCGGTAAATTTGACTTTTTATTGGTATGCGATACATCACATATGCAATAAATAGCCGTGGTATTATGTTATATATTATCTATATATATAGTAACACAAGACGCACAAATCATTGTTCATCTACAGTGTTTATGGTAGAAATCCGTATTGATCCTTTAATATGTCATCACGTGACGATTAGCTACATAAACTTTTCTTTCCATATAGTTACATCCGAATGTCTTTCTTTAAAACCAGTGATGATAATGAAATATTTAATAACTCAGGGACTGGAGACGAATACCGGAAACGTTCAGTGGTATATGATAAAGCGACAAAATTCATAAGAGGTCCTCAAAGTTGTTTTAATAATACAAATGTACCCCGCGTTCCCACCTTCCCCAAATTCCCGCCAACAACCCTCATTCTTTACTATTCCTTACATTATGACTTTCAAAACTACTCAGTACACATTCAAATCCACATTTGCTCTTCCTAAATCAGTGGCCAGAATGAACATTAAGAAATAAATGGCCTTATGTTTCAAGGACCAAATAATTCAATGACTATTTGGGCGAAAATACCCTTCTAACACCAAATACAATAAATGTTGAGTTATTTAAAATTTAACAAAACCCCACTTCTTCGAGACTTCAACAATACGAAATTGTTTAAAAAAACATACAGTACGAAATCATATATAAAAATTTAAGTTTGTTTTTTTATTTTAAAATTATATATTATATATTATATATAAATACTGGGAAGACTTCGAATTCACTGTTCATCTACAATACTAGAGAGAATATCAAGTTTGGTGTCTGACTATGTATTATTATCTCTGTTTTCCTTAAGATTTATTTCTTTTCAACTAAGTCGGTGTACCTTATCTTCAACGTGGTGGTATAGTTGTTGAAATACTTGCGTTGAAGGACTAAAATGTTAAGGATTGTTATATTGAGTGGCCTGCACTGTATGTAACAAATCTCAGAGAAGTCCTTCATGTCTCCAATAGTACCCAGATTAATGTCAAAATTGATCTGATCCTTTGTGTTGTTTTCTTCAATGACCCTAAGTTCTATTTATTTAAAACTAAGTTTCCAACCCTTCTCTTAAGCAAAGTGGTGCTCATGCTCAAGTGCTTCAATACAGTCACTAAAATGATTTAAAAGATTAATTTTAAGGATTTTTTTAAAATGTTTTAGGAACCCCAACCTTAATAGACCCCTAAAAATATTATTCCAACCGTACACCACTAATTGTTATATTGATTTTCATATTGTAAGATTTAATGCATTCAACAAAAATTATACTTTTAATTATGATAAATGTATATATTATTCGGATTTAAATGTCTCACATTCATTAAAAATATATATGAATTAAATACTATAAAAGGAAAAAAAATTATCAACTATTTCATTAAAACAATGATATAAATATATTGAAAATAACTGAATTTTAAAAGTTAAATATTTTGAATGATTAAATAATTTACTCTATTTCTTCCATTTTATTTTTATAAATTCAAACTATTCAACTATTCAGGATTCCAAATAAGCACGAGTGCTTAAAGTGAGTCTCTTTTCTCTCCTGCACGACAATTTCTTTAGTCGTAGGCCTACGGAATTGAGTAAGGACATCCCACAGTTATGCGATTTCCTTTAGCTGGCTTACGAAATTGAGTCAGGGAAGGGGGATGTACAAATTTCAAAAAAAATTGTATCGCTTCATCTCAGATTTTCGCTTTCAACAAAGATAAAGTTGCTTCTACAAGATCACAGTTATACTGAAACTAGAGTATGGATGAGAGAACTTAGGCCTTACGAATTATAGTTTCTAAGTTGGATTTTTTTTATGTCGGATAAAAAAATGAAGGGAAAAAATTTTGTGAAAATTGACGAATGTTAATGATAAAAAATAGAGTTGTATTGCTCATTTAAAAAAAAAAGGAAAAAAGAAATAGTTTTATTAGATAGATTTGGAGAATTCTTTTCCCAAAAAACACAACATAAATCTTGATTTCTTCAAACTATAAACATTATTTTCCTATGTTCTATTTACTTTCTTTTGATATTTTACTTATTTATAAAAAAATTCATCTTCCATTGCATGCTTAAGAGATTATATAATTCAATGTTGATCAAAGTCACAAAATTGTTAGATGGTTTTTACAAATCACCTTGAATACCTAAATTTTCATTTTATTGTTTAATATTATATCTGATCTCGACTATACCTATTTATTCTCTTTACATGTTAAGAGAAGTTAAAGACAAATATTTTTACTTAGATTCCAACCCGCAGTCTTCTTTTGCTTACTCTATCTGTCATTGTTGCGATTAAGTCCGGATTCCTTTTTCACAGTACTGGTGGCTATTATGACTATTTCGTGTTTTTAGTGGTTTACTGCCTAGATATCCTAAGTTTGGGATGAAATCAGCTGTAGTCATTACAAAGAGGGTAATAGCAGAGATGGTTCTTTTTATATCTTTGATAGCCACTTAAACCCCTTAACTTATCCGTATCACATTTTACTCCTAAATTGCTCTTTAATTAGTGGTGCTACAAATGAGTTGTGTACGAATGAAGGGACTAACAGCCAGAAAACTGGTATTTTCAGTGACGTGCGGCGCATTTGTAAAACGACGTTACAAGTGCTTAACATTTTTTAAAATGATCTGAAATACCCTGCGTCCTTGCCTCACATTTGTTTCCTAAAAGCATCCCTACTTAAATACGTTTTACATTTAACCCCAACATAGTCTTGCTGTTACAGTATGTCTGTACCGAGTATTAACTACTTTTTGTTTTTTTTTTTAATAAAAAAATGTTTCGAGTTTTCAACTACTATATAATGGGATGTGCTAGACTCCCTACATCTAAAGTATCAATTTTTATTTTATTTTATTTGTTTGACAGTAAAATGATCCAGTCTAATTAAAGTTAGAAATCTGTTTGAGCTATGAGACATTAGGAAGAAAGAATTATTACTAGAAATAAGTCTTGAAACTGAAAGATGAATTTACTGACTTTGTTTGTTTTGTTATTCCATCCTGCCCTCCCGTTTTTTTACCTACTACTCATATTTGTTTTTTATATTTAATAGTAATTTTTTTCTTAGTGTTTAAAAAACAGAAATATCCATAATGATTATAACCGTCATCATTAATTTATTTTGTCTTGAAAGATGATACTTGCATGGTGATTTCACCCTTAGTAAGTTGTTATCATTACTCGTCTTACATACATAAGTCTTTCATTCGTTACAACTTATTTAATAATTTTTCATTAATAAAGGGAGTATTCTGTGTAAAAAAAAAAAAAAAAATTGAAACATTCATCTATAATTTTCAGTCAAAATATTTAACTTTATTTATTTACTAAAATGTTAAAAAAATAAAAATATAGATTAAATATTATTAAAAAATATATAAATTCTTTAAAAATAAAGATAATATTATTCGTTTGTACAGATTTATCACTATCAATATTCCACCCGCAGCAACGCGGGCTGCATCCTTCTATTTCATAATATTACAAGAAGGGTTGCATTTTTAGTGTCTGCCTTGATGGGCCGAACAAGGTTGGCGAGCGGCCCTTCATGTGGACCAGATGCTAGTTCGAAACTCCGGTATCCCCAACTTCCTTATAAAAAAAAAAAAAAAAAAAAGATGAAAATACCAGTTCTGATAGATTCATGACATCTATGATGTGCTACAGCCGATAGAGAAAGCATGAACTTAGTTCTTCCAAGTGAAATGAACATATAAAACGACCTACAGAAAAACAGCTAGCAACAACATTAAACATTTCTCACAATTGGCCGCCTAATGGAACTAAGAATCCCCGACTGCTGTAGAAGTTTTGACACTAACCATCATGAGGTCAGCCCTAAGAAGACCTACTTCACTACCTAAGAAGCAGATGATGGTAGTATTATGTACAACCAGGTAGGTTGAGAGGTACCTTCCCTGAATCTCAATGCACCAGTCGGGCTAAACAGGTACTGAACTTGCAAAAGAATCTCAATGGTGGATCGAATATACAACCTCTAAGTGCGGGCAAGAGTTTATAGTTCAAAGCCACCCAGCAGATGTTACCTTTTGAGTTCAATGATCTGCGACACCAAATCCATGGAGCTCCATGTTGATGTCCACTCAAGAAGCATGTTTTTCAGACTGAATGCTATGAGCATGCTTCCGGAGATGTGAGGTGAGATCAGATTCATGAGTATCAGCAGCACACTTTTTGGTACCCATAGATCGTTCTTTCAGAGCTTCTTTCTCCATTTTATTTTTCTCGGCTTCAGCCAGTCTTTCATTTTCCTCCCGCGCTTTGTTGAACGTCTTAACAAAAACAGCCAGTATTTGCGTCACTGCATATGCACAAACACAGTTTACACAAATGATACAGCAGGTTTACAAAACTTCATTTGTCCCTTACAGTTGCGCTGCTGTGCATGATAAACTATACTCCCTCAATCCCCAAAAGATTGAAGGGTTTAGCTCGGCGCGGAGATTAAGGTGAATGTAAGTTTTTTCTGTATGTTTACTTAATTACCCCTTGGTGGAAAGCACACAAAAGACTAGGTAGCAAAAGTAAAGATAAAGCATGAATAGTTTATTAGCTTTGAGAGTGACAAGTTTCATTTTAAGGAAACTGAACAATTTTCCCGGGACAGTTTAGTAAGGAAATGTGTTAATTTTTCAAGGACAGAGGGAGTATTAATGGGTATTTCACCCGCAGACCAGGCTTTCTGAAGGATCTGAAGGGAACTGATCTGATGTCAGATACAGCATGTAATTACAATATTTTTAGTCATAAGAATTGCAATAAATAATAGCAGGGTGAAGTTATATGAATGCAGAATTATAAACCATATAGATTCTATTATTATTAGAATAATGAAAATCACAGGAATAGGTTTTGCACATATCCTAAATGAATATCCTCACAAATCGGGGAATTAAGGATGAATGTCCAACAATACCACACTTAGCATAAACTCGACAGAGTACCAGAAACTATCTTACCTTGCTCAAAAGGGCATCGAGCTGGATCCTCACCGAAGTACTGGGACAAGGAATCTGCATTTCTTCCCTGCACAAAGGCTTCCGAGAATTAAAATCAACAATAAACAGGTCATTGACAGCTGCAGACAGCTAACAGCCCCCCAAAAAGCTCACCACTTCAGAATACAAGCCAATAAGTGACCTCACTTCGGCTTCTGCAGTATCAAGGAAACTTTTTAACACCTACAAACAGAGTGTAGAAATTTTAGTCTTAGAGGTTTCAGATAAAAGAATATTTTCAAATTAAAACTAGTAACTGACATACTACATAAGCTCATCCAAGTTTTTAGCAGCCCAGATGCCAGATTATGCCACATAGATTCCTTACTTAACAGAGAGGAGATACTTCACCAATTGGGCAGAGAGTATCAGGTAAAAACACTGAGGAAATACTTGACAAGTCAGAATTTTATAAATCATCTTGGTTTTGTTTAATCATTAAACTGTTATTGCGAAAGAAATATAGGAGTATGAGCAAAGAATTTGTGTGCACACACATGCATTCGCACGTGTGTGTGTGGTGTCAAAAGAGAGCTAACTTCTGAAATGAATGCAAAATTCGTAGAAAAAATGAGGCACACGCACAAAGGAACAATGCATCCATTCCTCGCCTATCTCCTACCCCCTTTGTGTACTTTAGATTAACAATATTCACGAAAAACCAAACAAACAGATATTAAGTACATTATAAAATGAAAGATTTATGAGTAATGTTTGTGAGGAGTTTATATATTTAATTGAAACAATGTGATTGAATCAGACAACATGCCTGTTAATAAATTGAAAGTAAAAACTTCCTTGAAAAAGAGATGAACAAATACAAAGCTATTTCAACGTCCAACTCATAAGCAACCTCTACATTATTTTTGGCAAATTGACCAACCAGGGATTAACTTCTGAACAGTTCATGTACACAAAGGGCTTGAATGAAATGATTCTGAAAGAATGAAGGACAACAGAAGAGATGTTTAATAGGTTAAGGGTCAAAGCTCTATCAAAAAGATTATAGGGCCACTACTGTGACGAAAAATTAGAGCACCATAACCTCTCAGGTATAAGTGGGTATGGTAAATATTAAATAGGAAACAGATATGCCTTTTCACCTTCTGGAACCCAGCAGAAATAGCACCATCATTTTCAGATGCTGCGAGTTCTTGTTCAACCTTCTCAAGACCTTTACTCACTGCTTGCATCTCTTCAGCAAGAGTTTTCAATTGGATCTAGCCATATAAAGTAAGTGATGAGAAATTTAAGTAAATGATAAAGGAGAAACAGAGACAAGAGAAACTGTTGACTGAAAAAAAGCTAAAACAAAACCTTGGAAGCGGGTTCCAAATGAATGAGATCCTTCTCAAAATCCAGCAGTTCTGGCAGCTTTTCACATAAAAGCTACAAAAGAGCAAGAGAAGGAGTATAACAGAAGTAGACGTATACAGTATATTATCATGATAGACACGTGAAAGTGGAACAGTGGATAGAAGAATGTAAAACTAGTTTTTTTCGCCTTTATTCTGTCTGTATAAAGCTCCCTCTATCCCACTAAGATCGTCCCAATCCAGTTTCTACCCTAGTTTGACTTCTATTTTGACCAGGAAGAATTTGTTAAAGATTTTCTAAGAAGTTTAATATTAGAAACTACAAACTTCCTTTTGTCATTTGTATATAAACTATCTTACTTTCTATATTAAAATGATAAATATGATCACAGATTAGGTGTTAAAACTGTTTTACTTCTAATTGGTTCATCAAAATTGCCATTCTTCTTCTGAAGAAATGTATCCTTCCCTAAGAATTTCAGGGAGCCAGATCAAAAGATATCAAATGGGATCAAATTTCTGGTTAAGTGTCACATCCAAAGTCCCAAATCCCAATATATTTAAACTAGAAACCTCGAAATATTAGTATTTGGTACAAAGAAATCCACATTTATATTTCAAAATGAGAGAAAAATACTCCCTCCGTCCTCAAAAGACTGTATCATTTGTTTTGACAGTTTCACTGTATTTAATCTATGATTTATTTTCATGTATTTTCAGATATTGAAAATTAGAAAATTCATTTGGGAACCATAATTTGATATCCAAATTAGCTAAATATATTATTTCTTAATTTTTTTACACTGTTTATCTTTATTAAAAATTGAATCAAACATTGAATATTGAAACAAAAAAGTTAAACGATATAATTTTTTTAGGACAGATGGAGTATAATATAATAAACAACATATAAAATAATTAAGAACATATTATTTCAGACATTGTTGTTGATTTCAAATAACATATAAATATGTTAATATGAATATGACTTTCAGACATATTAAGAAATCAAATCCGCCAAATTGTAGTAAAAAAGAATTTCACATCACGTTTACGAATCAAAACTATGAATATTTATGTCTGAAACTACACAAAATATTAAGGTCTAAAATCAGAAAAATTTGTAACTACACGTGATCTGTAATTACCGTCAAATCAGGGAGCTATATCATTCTGCATTAAGCATAAAATCAAAACTCTACTTTCCTAAACAACTTCAGCCCAAATTTCGGCTCGTCAATTGAAAAAAACAACGTTCACCTTTAAATTTAAAATAATAATAATCATTCTAAATAAATAAATATTAATAAAATATTCCATATTTAATAGTAATCGTTAGTGGATATAGATATGTCCGGGCATAAATAAGACTTTGCCTTTCATAATCAAAATACTTTTGTAACCTTAGCAATTCTACCTATCGATTATTGATTTGATTTTTATTCCGTTCTCTCTATTTTATCTTTTAATCTGTAGAAAATATGATGAGATGGGAAGAATAAAGAAGAATAAAATGAGATAAGTTGAATGAAGGCAACAATAATGTAAGTTCCTGAATTCAAAACTAGAAGAAAATGACTTTTGGAATTTTTTTAATCAACTAAATTCCCTCGTTTACCTTATGCATGCTGAATCTGGTCAGCCAAGGAACTAGCAGCAAACTTTCCTGCAGCTTGCAAAGAAGCTTCTTCTCTTTGGAAGGAACCACCAAGCCCAGTTTCATTGGCTTTCAACTCAAACTGTGGTCAAACCTCCGATATCTACAATTTCAATAATCATCACACATCTTCTTGGAGAGATCAGATTGAGTACTTAAGAACTGATCGAACATCATGAGGTGTTTTTTTTTTATAACTTTAAACAGGTTTATAAGTACTCCTTTAAACAACTGGAATTAAAAATGGATGGAGATTCGAATTTCTTTTTTTCTTTTTTAACAAGAAAGGTTAATTATATTACTTTAGAGAAGAATACAACCAACCGAATAACAAAGTTTCTAATCCATAAGTAATAGTCTCAAGAGATGGCCAATAAAACTGAAAGGTACGAAAAACATAAGCAAACTAATAATGACTAAATGATATCTTAGAGGACAGAAGGAAAGTCTAAACCAGAAATAAGGAGCCGCCCGAAACGCCAAACAAGAGGCTACATAGCACGAAAGAACTGTGAGAGTATAATATTGATCTTCAGGCATGCCCTCAACATCCAAAGAGGCTCCATCTCAGTATAACAATGTTAACATTTCACAGGCGTGCAAGGAAGACAAGCTTATCCCCGTCTTGAATCTACCAAAGCTGTCAATCCAGGAGACACACACTACATAACAACAACTGAAGTAAACCCGTCAAAAAATAGACGAAACAACCGAGAAAGACTCAAACAAAATTAAAGATAGTATAAACTCGGTCCAGAAAAAAGCACCGGGGATCTGCTTGGTAGACCCACATCCCAGCAAATCCCCAGCTTCTAGCCTCATGTCTCATGATGAGGTGAGACAAAACTCAATCCCGCCGCACTATACCCAGCTGAAAGCGAGATTATCTGAGCTTCCCCAAGTTTGGGAGTACCACCTTCTAATTTGGGAAACTCATCCACCAAAA
>JBBYHH010523362.1:0-10984 GCA_038382905.1 Daphne laureola
AAAATAAATCATAGATTAAATACTGTGAAACTGTCAAAACAAATGGATGAATCTTTCACGGACGGAGGGAGTATAATATATAAACAAACATAATAATAATCAGAACAGATCTACACAGAGTGACGGCCCCCCAAAGACCTGACTCGATATGGGTACACTTGGGATTACTACACAGAAAAGAGGGCGTGGTACTAGCTAGGGCCTAGGACCCTTAACAGAAAATCATCACAGAACATAACTAATAATAACAAAACAGATTTCCCATCTTCGCGAAACAAAGTCTGATCACAGAGTGATGCAGAAAATACCCAATCGGACGATTGGGCCTTCCAACCTCCGTACCTGCATACCATTACCGCTACTACGGAACTAGCCCGAAGAGTCACTGGGCTCCACCCTCGACACGGGTACTAGTCCCAACTTACCCTTTTTGCAAACCAGTAAACCAGAATGCATAAAAATAAGTTTAACCCTTACCTGAGCTACCCAAGTTGATCAGAATTTCCCGAAGGAAATCTTACTTCGCATGAAGTTTCGCGGAAGCCGACCTTTCCTTAATGCCTATTCAACTCACATAAATACTGATCAAACATATATCCAACACAAAATTCATCTTTCATTTCTGTTTTATACTTTCTGACACTTAACACGTTTTCAGAATTTCACACTTTTCCAACAAGTGTCTTAAACCTCCCAATTAAATCTCAAACTCTTCTTTACATAATAAAACACCTTTCCACACCATAACTTAACAACCATCAACATTTTACCCAACCTTTATCCAATTATTCAATTCAGGCCCAACTTCTAAAACTTGTCAAAATTCCACCCAACTTCCACATAACTCCATTTATCTCCAAATTAACTCACCTAACCATCAACCAACACAAATACAACATTTACAAGAACAACTTCCCAACTTTCTCCCTTAGTGCATTTCAGCCCCAACAAATATTTTTTTACAAAATTACCCAATTTTCACACAACTTCACTTATCAACCACTTAAGTAACAAATACATGTTTTACCACCAATTATCTCAATTCCAACCAACATCCTTAACTTTATACACCTTGTCAATTTTAGGCCAATATTTGACAAACACACCAAATTAATTCTTTCTTCCACCTATCCACCAAATCAACTACCAAACATCCAAAAAGATATCAAACAACACATTTCACATAATACTACACCATTCTACTATCCCCCAGCAATTCGGCCTCCAAGTGATTCCTCACCAATGATGTTTTCTCCAACTTTTCACACCAATTTATGATCTCTAGAACACCATTAACACACCACAATTAATCTCACACCAACCACACAACATTTCCCAATTTCATTCATAATTTCTGCCAACAACATAACACATAGCTAGGTGATGATTTTCAACTAACCTCTAACACCAAAGTTACTCTCCAAACACCCAACAATATACTTTTATTATCACACCACTTTAATTACAACATTTACTCCTCCACCTCAAATTATACCTCAAAACATAACACCTTGATTCACAAAGATTTAGCCAATGTTCTAAGCACCAATATTACTTCCAAACCACCCAACAACAATAATATAACATTAATTAAAAGTTCACCCAATTCTTACTCAAGAACACCTTAAGCTCTAAGCCAAATTCAATACTTTTTCCCATCAGTCATCCATAGATGTTGAAGGTGAAGCTTAAGCCAATCTTAGATTACTCTATTTAACCACATACCTCAAGGATTTTAAGAGAAAAATCCTCCCACCAAAGGCCTCAAATTCGGCAAGAAGGAGAGGAAGAGAAGGATGAGTTGCTTTGTTGCTCTTAGACTTAATCTCCAAGTGTTTCTCTCATGAAACTTAATTAACCTTCAAGTTTGATCACTAGACAAGAAGATAAGGTGAAGGAGTTGAGGAAGATGGTGGTGGTGGTGAGAGCTGATTTTGGCGATGGAGGAAGAGGGAGAAGAAGAAGGTGAGTTGATATTTTTTTGTTTACTTTTTATCTTTCCATCCTAACCATACACATATATATTATACTAACTATCCTTTTTATTATTATATTACTAATCTTCCCCTACACACCTCCTAATGTTACTACCACCCTTAATAGTAATTAATTACTAACTCAACTTACTTAAGTTACTAACACACACAAATTATAACTCCCTCATATACTAACTTTATCTTAAACACTAACATTATTTAACTTATTTAATTCTTACCAAATCTCATACTAACGTTAGAAGATTAATTTTAACTTAACTTAATCAAATTTTACACATAACAGATTTTATATTCCCGTTTTACCCTTAATTCTTCAAAATGACCATTTTACACCCAAGGACCAACCTTGGCAAAATGGCCCGGAAATCACATCCCGTTTCCAAATAGTGAATTCCCGTGACGACTGTAATATTTTCCCCCACCTTAAAACTCTTGGCCCTCCAAGAGCCCATCTAAAACTGAACCCATCAGAACATATTTGCAGAAGATATTATATAATCAGAATTTTCCAATTCATAGAATTTCCTGAACCAGAACCTACATATCCACAATTCATATGTATGCACTTATATCAAAAGTGTACGAATAGGAATGTCATCTGTAACAAATATACCTGCTATCTTTCCCTGCTGGGAAGTCCGGCCATACTCAATACGGAAAACTCATCCAGGTGCAGGCTGTGACTAGAGTGGGAGTGGTGGTAACTGCTGTCGCTGAAACTGAGGCCTCGGGCTACCCTACGACACCCTATACCCCTGGGGCCTATAGGGTTGGGCCCTCGAATGAGAGTATGTATGCGCTGCAGCACCCTGGCCCAGAGTCTGAGGACAGTCGCGTATCTAATGGTCTGTAGAGCCGCAGCGTAGATATCGACCCGCATACAAATAACATGTCTGACCAGGGTGACGTCTAGCACAGATCCGGTAAAGCGGTGGTGCTCCCTCAACACCTTTGCCCTTATCTCCACGGCCAGACCTACCAGACCTCCCATCATCCTTACTAGTCCCTTGCGGACCTGAATCTCTACCCGTGCCCTCTGGTCACTGAGATACAGGTTAGGACTCAATCATATCAGTCTCAACAAGCTGGGCCTTCTGCACAATGTCAATGTAGGACTTGATACCCAAAGGTTCCACATATCATCGAATCTCAGGTCGAAGACCCATCTAAAATCTCCAAGCCTTCTCCTGCTCAAACTCATCGTACTGAGGGATGTACTGAACCAACATATCAAACTCGCACTCATAATCCACAATAGACTTGTCCCCCTAAACCAATCTGTCAAACTCCATGTGGCGGTGGTCTCGAGCCATATAACCGATCCACTTATCTTGAAACTGCTCTGTAAACTCCTTCCAAGTCATTCTGGTATCCTTGTATCCGTGTCGAACGTAGTGTGCTCTCCTCACACCCGCTACGCCCTTCCACCAATGGTATGCCTAATTCTACAGGTTAAATGTAGCTAACGTCATCGTCATCTATGAATAAAATCCCAAACTCCACAGCAATCGCTCCATATTAGCCATCCAAGACTCTGCCACCTCCGCTCCTCCCTATCTGGTGAATCAGGGAGGACTGAGACGTTAGAAGTTCTCCAACACGATAAGCCCCTCAAAACCTGTCACGTCCTCCCTACGGGGTCTCTGGACAACCTGAACATCCTCCTCATCATCATCAGTGACTCAGTGGTGGCGATCCAGTCATCGCTCACCCTGAGCATCTGGTCATCCCTGAATAGAAGGGTCGGGTCTAACCTCTGATCTCGCTCTCACTTAATGAGGGTTCCTCCACTCACTATCTGTATCATCCCCATCATCTGAGACATGCTTGAATGGTTAGTTCCTGGAACTAGTAAGTGTAACAGTCTGGGTGTCGGTATGAACTAATGCGGTAGAGGAATCCACAACCTAATCTTTAGAACTGTCCTGATCCTGCAGATCAACCTGTGTCTGTGGGGCTCTCTGTGCTCATGTAGAAAATATGCTATCCAGAACCGTCCTCATCTAACCGAGTACATCCATCAAATTCCTGAGAATCGGGGTGAACTGAGGTGGTGGTGGTGGTGGTGGTCATCGTGGTGGCCTGAGGTTCCATCGTCTCCTTCCTGATGTCTTAACTACACCAGGATCTGCACCTCTACCTTCCCGGTGCTCACCACGCCGATCTATGGTGTCAACCATTTCCTAAAATTTCAGAACAGAAGATAAAACACAAATAAATGATTAACTACCTATCACAGCAGCAACAAGTTTCCTAATGGCTCTGTAGTGTAGATGCATTGTATGATGCATGATGCATGATGCAACTACCTAAATATAAAATTCCACATCAAACACATCATATGTTATCACCGATCAACCAAATCCTTAATGGTTGAATCCAGTAAATTTCCCAAATATCATAGATATTCCAGAACCCACTCATATCGAGCATGTTTAGACCGACTGCCTGTAGTCCCACCTCTCGTTCCAGAAGAGTTCGCACAAAGAGGTGGCCAGACTCTTTACAGAACCATCCTGGACAAATTGGTGGCATAGGCTACGCTGTCCAAACATCTCCTCCACGAACTCAGAAACTTACTTACTTCATTTAACCTGTTCTGATACCAACTTGTCACCACCCCCCTCCGCCAGACACCCTCGAAGTTCCCACACAGCGGGACGGAGGGAGGAGGCGATGGTGGGATTTCTCCCATGTTTCCCTCGCAATCAGAATCTACAACCATCGTGGTGGGCTGAACCCATAACCCGACAAAATACCATGAATCCTGCACTTCGCAATTAAATACATATAGAACAATTGCAATTCCAAGGGAAAAGTTGTTTCAAGCAGACCTCCTGTCGGTCAAATGTTTTTAGAAAATTATACAGAAGTCTGAATCATGTTCTATAAATTTTGTATTAAACTAGACACATAAGGCTATGCTCACAAACGTTTCAGGTAAACATTCCAACCCAAACAGTCCAGTTAATTCGAACAACTTCAGTCAAATTTGGTGTTGTTCTGAAAATAGCTTTACACGTCTAGTACTTCCATCTAATTACGCAGCCAACCATACTAAACTGAACCATAATCGCCACGGTGGCGTGGTCCATAATCCATACACCTACGAAAGAGATAACATATGCAGTAGATCATGTATATGCACTAGATCATATATACACCTTCAAGTTTGATCACTAGACAAGAAGATAAGGTGAAGGAATTGAGGAAGATGGTGGTGGTGGTGAGAGCCGATTTTCGGTGATGGAGCAAGAGGGAGAAGAAGAATGTGATTTGATATTTTTTTTGTTTACTTTCTATGTTTCCATCCTAACCATACACATATATATTATACTAACTATACTTTTTATTATTATATTACTAATCTTCCCCTACACACCTCCTAATGTTACTACCTCACTTAACTTTAGCTTAGTTACTAACTTACTTAACTAACACAATTTATAACTTTCGCACTTTACTTACACAATCTTAATTACTAACATTATTTGTAACCTAACTTATGTTATTCTTACCAAATCTCATACTAACCTTAACAGATAAATTCTATCTTAACTTAATCAAATTTATACTTAACATATTTTATTTATCCATTTTACCCTTAATTCTTCAGAATGACCATTTTGCCCCCAAGAACCAACTTTGGCAAAATGGCCTGGGAATTAGATCCCGATTCCAAATAGTGAATTCCCGTGATGACTCTAAAAATTTCCCCCAACTTAAGGCTCTTGGCCCTCCAAGAGCCCATCTCAACTGAATACATCAGGGCACACCTGCAGAAGATAGTACAGAATAAGAATTTCCCAATTCACAAAATTTCGTAAACCAGAACCTGCAGATCCACAATTCATATATATGCACTTATATCAAAAGTGTACAAATAGAAATACCATCCATAATAAATATACCTGCTTCCTTTCCCTGCTGCGAAGACCGACCATACTCAATGCGGAAAAATCATCCAGGTGTAGGTTATGACTGGAGTGGGAGTGGTGGTAACTGCTGTCACTAAAGCTGAGGCCTCGGGCCACCTTGCGGCATCCCACGTCTCTGGGGCCTATAGGGCTGGGCCCTCGACTGAGAGTATGTCTGTGCTGCAGCACCCTGGCCTAGAGTCTGAGGATAGTCGCATATCCAATGCTCCTTAGAGCCGCAGAGTAGACATCGACCCGCATATAAATAACATGTTTGACCAGGGTGACATCTACCACAGATCCGACAAAGTGGTGGTGCTCCCTCAACACCCTTGCCCTTATATATACGGCCAGACCTACCAGACCTCCTGGCATCCCTACTAGTCCCCTGCGGACCTGAATCTCTACCCGTGCCCTGGGGTCGCTGAGATACAGGTCGGGACTCTATCATATCAGTCTCGACAAGCTGGGCCTTCTACACAATCTCAGTGTAGGACGTGATACCCAAAGGTGCCACGTATCACCGTATCTCGGGTCAAAGACCCATTTTAAATATCCTAGCCTTCTCCCGCTCAAATCCATCATACTGAGAAATGTACTGAACCAACCTATCGAACTCACACTCGTACTCCACTACAGACTTATCCCCATGAACTAATCTGTCAAACTCCATGTGGTGGTTGTCCCAAGCCGCATAACCAATCCATCGATCCTGAAAATGATCTGTAAACTCTTTCCAAGTCATCCTAGAATCCCTGCGTCCACGGCGAACGTAGTGCACTCTCCTCGCACCTGCTATGGCTTTCCACCAATGGTCTACCTGCTCCTGCAGGTTAAAGGTAGATAAAGTCACCTTCACCTCAGAAGAGAATCCCAGACTCCCCAGCAGTCGCTAAATATTTTCCATCTAAGACTCTGCCGCCTCCGCTCCTCCCTGTCTGGTAAATTAGGAAGGACTGAGGCGTTAGAAATGCTCTAACATGGTAAGTCCCTCAAGACCTGTCGTGTCCTCTCTGCAGGGTCTTTGGAGAACCCGAACATCCTCCTCGTCATCATCTCTAACTCGGCGGTGGTGATCCGATCATCGCTCACCCTGAGCATCTGGTCGACCCTGAACATGTGGGTCGGGTCTGACCTCTGATCTCGCCCTCACCGAATGAGGGTTCCTCCTCTCACTAACTGCATCATCCTCCTCATCCGAGACCTGCCTGAATGGATAGTTTTAGGAACTGGTAAGCGTAACAGTCTAAGTGTCGGTATAAACTGATGCAGTAGATGAATCCGCAACCCAATCGATAGAGCTATCCTGATCCTGCGGATAAACCTGTGTCTGTAGGGCACTCTGTGCTCCTGTAGCGAATATACTATCCAGGATGGTCCTCACCTGACCAAGTACATCCATCAGATTCCCAGGAACTGGGGTAAACTGAGGTGGTGGTGGTCGTCATCGTGGGCTAAGGTTCCATCATCTCCTTCTAGATATCCCAGCTGTACCGGGATCCACACCCCTACCTTCTGGTTGCTCAACCTGCCGACGTCTGGTATCAACCATTTCCTAAAATTCTAGAAAAGAAGATAGAACACAAACAAATGATTAACTACCTATCACAGCAGCAACAAGTTTCCTAATGGCTCTCTAGTGAGATGCAATGTATGATGTATGATGCAACTACCTAAACAACAAATTCCACATCAAACACATCATATCTTATTAGCAATAAACCAAATCCTTAATTGCTGAATCCAGTACATTTTCCAAATCATCATAGATATTCCCAAACCCACTCATATCGAGCATGTTTAGACCGATCACCTGTAGTCTCACCTCTTGTTCTAGAAGAGTTCTTGCAAAGAGGTGGCCAGCCTCTTTACAGAACCATCCTGGACTAATCGGTGGAATAGGCTATTCCGTCCAGACATCTCCTCCATGAACTCAGAAACTTACTTACTTTCTTTAACCTGGCTCTGATACCAACTTGTTACCACCCTCCCCTCATCAGACAATACAGCGGCGCGGAGGGAGGGGGCGAGAACGGGATTTCTCCCATGTTTCCCTCACAATCGGAATCTACAACCAGCGTGGTGGGCTGAACCCATAACCCGGTACAATACCAAGAATCCTCCACTCCGCAATTAAACTCATGCAGAACAATTTTAGTTTCTTGGACAAAACTATTTCCAGAAGACCTCCTATCGATCAAACATTTTTAGAAAATTCTGCAGAAGTCCAAATCATGTTCTGTAAATTTTGTATTAAACTAGAGATATAAGACTATCCTCACAAAATGTTTTAGCTCAAAACTCCAAGCCAAACAGTGCAGTTAATTCGACCAAGTTTGGTCAAATTTGCTATTTTTCTGAAAACAACTTTACTCGTCTAGCACTTCCATATAATTACATAGCAGATCATGTATATATATAAACCTAAGCTCAGCTCAGTCCAGAAGCTCCAGAAAGGAGCCCAACACTCCCTGAGTAAACATACTTCCAGATAATTTACAACTACCTAGTATGAACATATGGGAGACAAAACATGTCTAACTAAATGTACAGGTGCAGACTACAGGTACAGAGCCCCTAACTGAATATTTTGCACCTACTATCAGATGTCAGATTGTCTCCTGTGACAATCCTCAAAAGGTCCTTGCTGCTGCTACCGCTAGTCAATCCCAAAAACCACAGATCAACCGCATGGCCTATTCCACCGGTTGTTTTCCAGAGGCTCCTGAAAATAGTAATTATAAGGGTGTGAGTCCTCAAAAGGTACTCAGTAAGGGCAGCGGTAGAGATAATGGTTTAAAAAAAACCCTATAAAGACATGGTTATCAAAGATTGTTAGCCCTGCAACAAACGGTTAGTATACAGATTTATCCTCAGATCAGATGAGCTGTCGTGCATCCCATGCACAACAGACAGACCATCTTACAAAGTGTGTCCTGCAGGGTAATGTCAAAGACCAAACCTACATAAGACAGATTAGAACGTACACAAAAATATAACACACAACAAACACATAACAAAAAAACATATATAAATAAATACATTACCCCGCAGGAACACGTTTCAGAATTCCTGCAATAACAGAACACAATATATACACATATAATAAATAAATCAAACAGATAAACAGAATAGATCCGCACAGAGTGACAGCCCCCCAAAGACCCGACTGAATATGGGTACACTTGGGAGTACTACACAGAACAGAAGGCGTGGTACCAGCCAGAGCCTAGGACCCTTAACAGAAAACCGTCACAGAACATAACTAATAATAACAAAACAGATTTTCCAACTTCGCGTAACAGAGTCTGATTACAGAGTGATACAGAAATACCCAATCTGATGATTGGGCCTTCCGAGCTCCGTACCTGCATACCATTACCGCTACTACATAACTAGCCCCGACAGTCACTGGACCCCACACTCGACCCAGGTACTAGTCCCAACTTACCCGTTATGTAAACCAGTAAATCAGAATGCATAAAAAGAGGTTGAACCCTTACCTGAGCTACCCTGAGCCGATCAGAATTTCCCCGCAGAAGCTGACTTTTCCCCGCTGCCTATCAACCCACATAAATATCAATTAATCACACAACCAACACAGAACTTATTTTCCTTTCCTATCTTACATTTTCCAACACTTAACATTTTCTCAAGTTTGACACGTTTCCCAAAAGTGCCCAAAACTTCCCAATTAATTCCATAATCTTCCTTACCCACTTAAACACCCATTTCACATCATAACATAACAAATAAAACACTTTCTCCTAACCTTTTACCTTATGTTCAATTCATCCCATACACTAACAATTTAGCACAACTCCATCAAACTTTCACATGACTTCATTTAACCATTAATCAACTTATCCAAATATTATCTACCAATAATTTCATAACAACCACCAACCTTTTAAACCTTATTCAATCCGGTCCCAACACTTCAAACATGCCAAATTAATCCCTCCTTCCACCTATTCACCAAATACACTATCAATTATCCACCAAAACATCAAACAACACAATTCAACCAAATTCTACACTTTTCCATCTCTCCTACCGATTCGGCCATAACATGATCTTCTACACATGATGTTTTTCTCAAACTGTTTACACCAAACTAGAACCTCTAAAACACCAATGGCCCGGGTTTCACGATTTCTTCCAAAAATGTGAAACAACCTAAAATAGAACTCAAACTAATTCCCAGAATATGAGAATCATTAGAAAATGTGTTCCCGCACGTTTAAAACCCAGTCCCAGGAATTACAGATTTTTGCCCGATGGCAATTTTTCTAAGAAATTAACCATTTTTTAGCAGTGACTGTAACATTCTCCCCCCCTTAAGACTCTTGGTCCTCCAAGAGTATTCTTAACTTCAATGTCATAACCATTTCTGATCATTCTTACAGAAACTTGAACCGCCACCTAAGCGGCGTGAAACAGATCCGGAGTCCTGTCCTCAGGAACGGGTTGTTTAGAAAAACTTCAAACTAACTCCCAATGTAGAATAGCTGCCGATACTCCATTATGAAAAAGTTCAGTGCTACCGACTAACCTTCCTTATGTGGTTGACACCAGACCTTATAAGTTCCCTTCAAACTTACCAATACCGAACTTAACAAATACAAAACTTGTCAATTCTGAATTTACCAATACAGAGCTTGTGAGACGTCTTAACCTCAATTGCAGAACCACATCGTTACCAGCATGGATCTCATCCCTAATGGTTTCCAAACCTGAACTTTCATCAAAACCTTTGACGATTATCAAACTGGACCGAATAGACCAAAACAGAACGCCTGACTACTGTGGTACGGAACAGAACAGATCCCAACAGAAAAATATGAATCAGATCACCGGTACGTGCATAACAGAACATATCCTGACATATCACCCAAAGGTACAGACATAACACCCGTAGGTGTAATCTGAATGTACCATAGACGTCAGACCCTAGATCTCAGACAAACAGACTCCCAACTTTACAGACAAAGAGAACGTAGTCACATAGTGGCTAAATAAGATAGATACCTTGGAAAGGCAAAATTGAATCGTGCTATACGATATGGG
>JBBYHH010523473.1:0-10983 GCA_038382905.1 Daphne laureola
GAACTTTCTGAAAGAACTAGGAGGCATCTAGATGCCTCGGTTGGTGGTTGGTTTTGAACCTAATGAAGCATGGGACCTACTTGAACTATTGGAAGTTTCAGAGCATCGCACTATTGATGATAGAAGAGGAGAAGGCCGTATAGGACGCAGACTATATGAGGTGGATGTAGAGACATCACTCCAGGCACAGATGGCAGCCCTCACTTCTATGGTCTCAAAGATCATGAAAAACCAAGCCAACCAATAGAGTTAGAAACTAGTTTTAGCAGCAGAACACTTTGAAGAAAACAATAAAGAATGCAACTTCGTTCAATACCCAGCTAATAGAGGACAATATCAATAGGGTGGTGGATTTTATAACAAACCTTGACCCTATCCCAACCCAATTTATGGAAATTCAGCTCCACTAAACACAAACCAAGGACAAGCATCTAGTAGTGACCCAATGGCAAGGGTGAATGTCATGTTTGAACAACTCATGCAGAATCTCAACAAGGCCAATGCTGCAAATGAGAACAAGTTGATGGATGTCTATAAGAGAATGGATGGTGAGATGGAGAACACCTGCGCTTCCATTCATAACTTGGAGACCCAGATTAGACAACTTCCCAACTCACTCAAAACTCTCAATAAATAGAAATTCCCATCAGATACTGAGCCAAGCACTCAAGAGCACCCCACTGGACGAGTAGCTCTGAGGGAACCTTCAAAAGCCAAAATAATGGAAAACATGCACCACTCTCTCCTGAAGTCATCGCTCATCTACCTTATCCCTAGAGACTTGAGGAAACACGATGAAGAATAATTCCACAAATTTCTGGAAGTATTCAAGAAAGTGGAAATCAACTTACCTTTCTTGGAAGCCATACGAGAAATGCCCAAGTACGCCAAATTTTTAAAAGATTTACTGACAAAGAAGAGGCGATTGTTGGATAATGAATTGATTGTCATGAAAGAAGAAGTGAGCGCGGTCATACTGAAGAAACTCCTGACCAAGCTCAAGGATCCAGGTAGCTTTACGATACCTTGTGACATCGGACCCTTCCACTATGACAAAGCACTATATGATTTGGGAGCGAGCATCAATCTCATGTTGTGGTCTGTATGTCATAAATTGGGTTTGAGGAAGGTTAAACATGCTTCAATATGTCTTCAATTAGCTGACCGATCATTTTCTTATCCGAAGGGGATAATTGAAGATGTCATAGTGAAAGTCGACAAGTTCTACTTTCTTGTAGATTTCATCATACTTGACATGGATGAAGAGACTTGAATGTCTATCATATTTGGTGGACCATTTATTGCAACTGGGAAGGCAATGATTGACGTCAAGAAAGGATGCTTGACACTCAAAGTAGCTGATGAAGAAATAAAGTTTCACCTTGAGGACACTATGAAAGTCTCCAATGGAAAACTAGTAGAGTGTTTTGGTCTCGATCAATATGAGATGAGATTGAGAAAGGAGAAAGAAATAAAAGAGCAAGTCGAGAGAGAAGTCAAGGAGAGGCAACATTTGAAAGAGTCATATCTACACCACCCAGATGATTTTCATTGGACAACCGCACAGACGAAAGATGAGCAAGCTTCAAGTTCTTTCGATTAGTGAAGGGACGCGGACTCACCAGCCCCCTCACTGATATAATAAAGGAAGAATGCCCCATTACTGAGGCCCCGAGAGAACACTTGAATGAAAAGAATGATCATGTACAACCTCTTAAGGTTCACACGGCTTTTGAGAGCCCGATTCAGGAACTGAGTACCACCTATCCAAAAAAGAGGAATGGAAAATTTTGAAATGTAATTGACATGAGACAGTTAAGAGACAAGCTTGAAGCCATCCCATTCATCTATGTTTGGAAGCTTAATGAGAGGAAGTGGTGAGTTCGGTGACCACCTGCACCATCTCTCACTCTGGGCCCTCAGCCCCCTTCTGTCGATCCTACTTGATCCTTTTATTGAAGCCTAGCCAATGGCTAAAAATGTGGCGCTTTTTGGAGGCATCCCAATGTTTTAAAATATTTTAGTAAATATTTAAAGTTCTTGTTAATTTTGGTCTAATAAAGTGTAACCAATCCAACCAAGCTAATTGATTCAAGTACAAAATCATCATCGCACATGGAGGACAAGTTACCAACTCACTTCTATCACATCTTTGAGTTTTATTATGCCATTAGAATTTAAAAAATTGTCTTACCTGCCTTCTATCTTCTCTTAAGCATATGTGTTGAATGTGTGATGCTTTTTGATCCAAAGCATGATATGATTAACTTTTTCCATGAATCATGAGTCAAGCATGCACTTTTAAATAACTTGAGAAAATGCGAAATGAGTTTTATGTCTTTTATGCCATATCATGAGCATTGTTCTATATCACACTTGTACATACATTGTAGATACGATTAGTGTGATGATATTTTGACACTTCTATGACTTCTTCATGACATCTTTTGATCTGAACATGACATTTTGATTCAATCATCATTTCGCATATTTCTCATATGTATGACTCTCTTCCATTCATGAAACATGCTTGGTGTGCTTCTTCTATAGTGTGATTTGCATGATTTTCAGTTTTACACATGCATGCCAAAAGGCAAATTGGAAAGAATGTCTTGAGTGTGACATTTTTAAATACGATTTTTAATGAGTCACACTTCATACCTTGCCCTAATTGTTGAATTATTAGATATGTTTATATGAGAAGAGATTGACCAATTCTTCAGACTTTGCAGAACATCCGGAGCATGTAGTAATGTCCCGCACCTCAAAGGTATGAAGGGGGCCTCTTTGGCCACCAAGGTATGATTCCCGATTTTCATACCTTTTTATATCCCCTTCCATCACATGAGGACATGCTTTAATTTGGGTTTGGGGGGGATTGTGCTGTATTGATTGGAGTATCGAATAAGCATGCCTTTGATTAAGTATTGATTCCTAATCACCACCCAAGCATCTAGTTTTTAAATACAAAATTCAGAAAACTGAAAAATCGAAAAAAGTTTAAGGTAGATTGTATCCAGAATATGATGGGTATGTATGTTTTCGATGATAGAATTGCATGTTCTATAGCATAGTGAATTTTTCTAGGGATGGATCATGTCTATAGTATGTTATGGACTATATGTGAAGCTTTGTTTTGATTATTGTATGATGTGAATTTATGATTAAAGTGGGTAATTGAGCATGAAAAACTTCACATAGGAGGGCTAGAATACTAAGTTAATGAAAGTTGTAGGAATTGAGGTTTAGCTTGTGAATGAGAATTTTCTAAGTGGGTATCTAATACTTGTATTCTAAGGTTGGTCTAGTCAGAATGATAGTTATAGTCAGGCATGTCAAAGTCGGGTCTTGGCTTAACTCCCTCTTCTGAGTGCAAACTTAAAATACAAGTATGCGTTTAAGCGCATCTTAAAGTGGTTGAGCCTGGGATGATACTTAGATATATTTTCAGCTATATGGTATTCATGGGGTATAGTCCCTTTCCTAGGATCCTACTTTAAGAATTCAGGCACCCACTCTTACACAAATTAAAAATAGGTGCAAAAACAGAAAAACACCAAAGAAAAAAAAAAGAGAAAAGGTGTAAAAATAAAAAAACACCACAAAAATATCAGGAAGTGAATAAAAGAAATAAAAAGTGTTGTGCAATGGGCAACCCGCATTCACTATCTAAATGTTGAGGCTGATCAAAGTTCATTATGATAGGGGTTCATGCCTTCCTTAAAGGTAATAATTTTTTTAAAACCAATGTGCCTCTTTGATTTACATTAGGCATACATGTTAAAACGTTATTCACATGTGGATTCACTTGTGCATTGTACGAACTAGGGAT
Source organism: Daphne laureola (assembly GCA_038382905.1). NCBI lineage: Eukaryota > Viridiplantae > Streptophyta > Magnoliopsida > Malvales > Thymelaeaceae > Daphne > Daphne laureola. The sequence goes on from JBBYHH010523473.1 coordinate 3,833, forward strand.
CTATCATTAGATTGAGTGAAGCTTTGTTGAATGAGTATATTCTTAGTTTTCATGCTTGCTCTGATTCTCTTGATTTACCTTCAATAAAAATATCATTTTCTATCAATAACTTCGGTAGTTGAAATCTTAGAAACCTTTATTTTCCTCTTTCTAGATGCTATCATTGCTAGGGACTAGCAATGATGCGGGTTTGGGGTGTGATGAGTGTGCAAACACTCATGTATTTTCTGGGTGTTTAAGACACAATTCTCATCATTTATGTTTACTTTGTCATGACTTAGATGCATTTTACCTACAATTTCTCATATCTTATAGGATGCATACTTTGAGGTGAAATTAGAGTAAAAGAGCATAATTTAAAGGCTCGGGATGGAAATCAGCAGAGTGCGGAGCATCAAGGATTATCTCAAGTTACATTGAAGAGTTAGAGTCCAAGAGAAGTAACCATCAGGGCCAAAGTGTACATTTTGAAAAAGATGAGGAGCTAAAGTGAAGAAGACTGGCGCCACTTTGGGGCCCCAGTTTGGAGCCTCACATTCACACCTCATCAAGGCACGGTGAAAGATGGAGGTGGATCCAATGCAAGTCTCGGTGCCTCATTGAAGACCAAAGCGCAAGCACCCGAGCCTCAAACTAGCACCTTGAACAAGGCCGGTGCAAGTGCCAGCGCCCTAAGGTGTAGTTAGGTGCACCTCATGCATTCCAGGCGCGTTTGGAGGGCACAGTTTCAAGGCGAAAGTCTCTTCGCCTCAAATGGGCATGGCACAAAGTTGAGGCGGAAGACATGCACCTCATACAACTGCCTGAAATATTCTCTCTCCTGGTAGTTAGACATTCTTTGCCATATTTGGGGGCTATGTTAAGACTTTTTTACCCCTATTTAATTAGACTCTCATGACCAAACTATCTAGGGTTATTTTTAGACATTAGGAAAGTCTTATATATAGTTTTTAGGTCTGAATATTTTAGAAGTCTTGGGATCTATGAATTTGGAGTCATTTTGGGAAGATCTTGGAGGCTCAAACTTCAAAGAGTGATCTTTAAACTTTATTTAATTATGTTTTCTTGCATGTTAATCTTTGTGTTTAGCATGCCTATTAGTGATTAGTAATTTATCATCTTCTAGGGTTAGCTTGTCTAGGGGATTATCTATGTCTAAAATGATTGTTTGATTAGATATTGAATCTCTGAGCTTGTTCCATCATTTATCATGTTTGTAATATCTGAGAGGATTTCCTAAAGGTTAGACTTAGGAGAATCGATTGGTGGATCTTGTAAAAGTTCAAGAGAACATTACTTGATCCGTTAGTAGTTATTTCTTTCTTGTTATTGCTTCAAGGGATTTGTTTCTAGAGCACAAGAGTGTCTAGTTGCGGGTTTTCTACTGAGAGGGCGGACGGTGGTCCGAGAGGAAACTGAACCAATATTTATGTATACATATGATTATGACATGTCAAGTATAGATAATCCCCGATTATAGGCTAAGTTACCCTAGAAGAACTATTTGCAACTGATTAAATCTCATTTTCAAACCGTTCTCTGCTTTCCTTGAATTGCAAGTTACTCATTACAACCAAACCATTTTCATATCAGTAGGAAGTTGTCACACAAACTGTCTCATATCGGTAGGGAATTCACTTAGACCTAATAGATTCAAATAAACTCTCTCTTCGGTTTGACCCTCATTAATTGAACCGCTAGACTAGAATTGATAGATCACGCGCAATAGTGAAGAATTATAAATAGTAAATTTGGCTGCGATCAATGACTAACTGTCAGAAGAACCTTCATTAGATATACTACATTAAGTCTAATATACTCATCCTCATGCATTAATCAGACTATCTGAACATCAAGAAGAGTTAATATGCATGTGTTGATATCTGTTTACTCTGATACATGTTATACATCTATGTTATAGATGATATACATCATTCATGAAATGAGTTGATAACTCCAATTCTGAGTATGCTATTTGTATCACTTAGTGATTATCAACAAGTTGATAATAACTTGGTAATAGACTTAGTTCCACTTACATGTGTTACATTTGCACTCCTCTAGTTTGTACCTTTTTTATGATAACAAATAGGGGAAGAAATATGATCAAGAAGTAAGGGGGAGCTTGATTCTTTTGATACAATGCAACTGAAATCTCAATATCATTTTTCAAAAATATTTTCCTAAGCGGGAGAATACTTTCTAATGGGAGAAATGTATTCAAGTTTGCCAAGCTTTTTACAAAGCTCATCCTAAGGGGGAGCATATACTCAAATATGACACCTTTTCAAACAACATTTCAAACATGTTATCAAAACTTCTTGAAACGTTTCATCATCATCATAAAAAAGGAGAGATTGTTGACTGTGTTATCTCCACCACTTTTTTTGATGATTCCAAAACCATGAGGATCATTTTGAAAAATTTTGATAAACTTAGTGTCTTCGCCAAGATTATTAATTCTTGGTTGTTAAGATCAAAATTGTTGGGGTTAAAGTGTAAAGTACTCAAAAGTACAAGAATTTGTGTTATAATATGCACAAATACATATCTTGGCATATATATGTTTTGATCCAAATTCTTGATTAATGTGGACATGTTTCTTATCCACAAATCAACAATTTTCTCCATCAAATCCTGAAGATTTTAGATTCCAAAGAGGCAATCATCTCATAAAAGGAAAGAAATCGACAAAGCGTGTGATGTAGTGAGCATCAACGCATTGATGGCCAGATGTTTAAAATTCAAGGTTCAAGTTTCACAAGCCATGAAGCATTCAATCATGAAGTCATCCACTCCACTACTGAGCAACAACAATGAGAGAAGATATTCAAGTTTGAAGCTCTCAAGAAAGGTCAAGATTGGAGAACAAAATCCATCAAGTTGTTGTAGTTTGTCTTCATCAACGCATTGATTGAATATGACAGAAATTTAGAAAGATTCACAATGGCTAGAAATCAATAAGCCAATGTTCAAAAAGTTCCAAAAAGGAAAGATTTCATACGCAACGAGTATATTGAGATCTGGAGATGATATAACCCATCTACACACATTTTAGAGCCTATAAAAGTAGTTGAATAAGAAAGAAGAAGAGACATACACAAGAATGTCAATTTGTACATTCTACGAATACTCTTCATTCTCTTACTGACTCACACATATGAAAATACACTCTCAAGATATCATTCACAAAGCATCAAGCAACTAGAAGATCATCAGCTTTGCCGACACTAGAGAGTCTATCTTCAGAGAGGGCTATTGTCCTAGATCTTCTATTGTAAAAGGAAATATCTCTCAAGCTTATATTGATCAACTTCATTAGTTGGTTGTGTTAGACATAAGATTTTAGATATTTTATTCTTCTCATTTCATGTTCATATGATCACATAAACACAATTTAGTGGCAGATTAAAAGGTATGATGTCTCTTTATAAAATCATGTGCTTTTTTACAAGAACAAGTAAGTGGAAGGCATCATACATAATCATACATTAAAGGGCCAAAACTATGTACCTTACACATTTGGAAAAATGGTTTAAGGAATATGAATTCCGTGCTCCAAAGGTGCATCTCTTTCCGTACTCATTCTTGACGGATTGTCTCCTTAAATTCTTCAAGGATGATAGCAGATAGAGATGAAGATGATGAAGACTCCTTTGAACACCAAGAGGAAGAAAAGGGGTGGACTTGATGGGGATGCCAAGAGGTTGATTGTGTTGAATATGACACAATATTCATTTACCCTTAATCTCCAAGAATTGCCCAATCTTGCACCAATTTCGGAGAAGAAGAAGAGGAAGAAGAAGAAGATTTCAAGAATTATGTGAACTAGTGTATCTTACAATGACCATTACTCTAATCTATTTATACATGGGTGAATGGCCAGTAGAATTTCACTAATAACTTCACCATTTAAGCTCTCATTTAAGCTTTCATGACTTCTCATTTTGTAATCCACTAACTATTCATTTCCTTGAAATAAATAGCCTTTTATCTCTTATAAATTTATCCAAACTTCAACCATAACATATATTTTCATTAATGAAGTTATTCAATGGTGCAAGGTGCATACACTTTGTACCATAAGTGTTGTGAAACCCCCCGTTCCAACTACCTACTATGGCAGAGAGGAAGAACTCCGGTGAACGACGTCTCACAACTCCAAGGATCTTTCGTAAAACTATTTAAAAGGTTCAGAAAATAAAGTTCACGAAAGAACTAAGAAGTCCAGATATGACGTGAGGTTCAGAGTGCGTGTACTTCCAAAGTAAGAAAGAAATAAACAAATAAAGTAGATATTACAAGTAAATAGTGTCGAGGTCCACCAAGTCTTTTCTGTTGTAGTCCTTCAGTTGCACAGCTGCGGGCGTCCATCCCGAACTTCTCTCTAGTTTCATGATCATAGTCAGGTTCCTTGCAAGTTTTATATGACGGACATGAGAATATGTTTCGACAAGTAATAATATAAATTACAAGTAACTTGCAAGTGAGAATTGAAAGAGAGAAGATTTCAAGGGACTTAAAGGGGGGTGGCGGCCCCCGCCAAGAAGAAGGGTTGACACTGACTCGACAAGTTAGCCTACTCCTATTTCTTAGTTCCACCTTTCGGAAATGCTTCACGTTGTGATTCTAGTTCCCAGTGTGGTCTCAGTTCAGTGTTCGGTCTTCTGGTATTATTTCTCTGAACTCCCAGTCATTAGGCTCTTAACAATGTTATTGCCATTGAAACATGGCAATGGTTCAATTATTTCATTATTCCTGAAAGTACATATGTAATCGGTACATGTACCTTCTTTACCAAGAATGTTTCCCCAATTCGAATACATGCACCGGCCAATGGTATGGCACAAGCAAGGGTGATAGGTTGCATGCTTATTTTCAAGTCAGTAATAAAGTAGTCTTCTCTTGTAGTTATCATATTTTATAGTTATTCATCTCATGTTCGTTATCCAAAATTACTCTCAGTCGTTAAGTGTGCAACTTCAGTATATTTCTCAATGGTATTGTCTTGGGACATATTATCAGGTATTTACCCTTTCCTTCGATCCTCAAAGAGTGTTCTTCCTCTACAACCATCATTTTAGTGTACTTCAAGATTCGACCAGCTTAGGACTTAGAGAATCATTACCTTTCTTCCACATATTCCTCCATCAGTATTTACTACTAATCATCGTTTAATGTCTTTGAACAATCATCACAGTAATTCAACATGAAGAATCGGCCCTAACATTATTCTTGGGCAAAATCCTCAAATCATAGCATCTACAAAGGAAAGTTTGACCAAAAGGTAGAATCATAAACTACAGTATATCATTCTCACCGATAGTATCAGTTTCGGTTATCATCATATAAAGACATACTGCAAACAACACCCAAATCGGCCAGCACGATACCGATTGGGAAGATCATGGAGCAATTTCCTCAACAAATAACACCAACAGTAGTATCAGTTCATCATCAACAGATTGGGGCCTTGGCCAACAGGTTCAATAATTGGCTTCCAAAATCAACAATGAGGTACTTAATTGATAATAATCAGAGTAAAATAGAAGAAAGGACATCACCGGAGGTGACACCCAAACCTTGGTCTCCGGTCTCTGTTGCGAATCGGAAGTGGTTCCGATTCTATCTGTGGCACAGCCCAGTCTTCCAGCCTCCACGTTGGCCCGCCCATCTTCGTTGTCGCGTCACCGGCCTCACCTCCTCTCTGACGATGGCTGTCATCAATCGTCGGTGTCCTCCGTCAGAACGCCTCCATCCCTAGTGCCCAATCAAAGCCATCACGTTCCCCTCGTTGGTGGCTTGTCTCTGTTGCTCGCCGCCACCTTGCCAGCCCATCTCGCCTCCATTGTCGCCGGTTCCTCATCGTTGAAGATCGCCCCTCCGCTCCCATCTCGCATCAAACAGAGAAGAAGAAGGATCCCTTACCAGCGATGATAACCCATCGGCCAACTCACCTCCAGTCCCGGTTGTCGCCCTCGCCTCTCCAGCTCGCATTGATCGCCCAGCTCCTGGCGAGGCGATAAAGTGAAGAAGCTAGAAGAAGAATCGATTGGATTCTCAATCCGTCAAAACTGATCCTCCCAGTCATCGGCCTTGCTTCGCCGTCACCGTCGCAGCTCCAGTCCATGAAGGCCGAGAAGCACAGGAAGAAAACGAGAGCAGATCTCGTTTCGGCTTCCCCCTTCCTGATTCTTCTTTTTCTCCTTTTATTAATATAACATAATAATAAATATTAATATTTTAATCACTCCCTAATGTTTCATAAATCTTACAAAGTGTCCCCATTCTTTCATCTTTCTCACATTTCTGTCATTTTTCTTCTAATTCATCCTTCTAACTTCCAAATCTTCCAAACAAGTCACCCACTAATAAATATTCTCGATTAAATCACTTGATATTTTATCAATTATTTTCTTCCAATCTCAGTTTTAATTCAGTAATATTTCCAAAATATTACCTCAGTTTTCTACTTATTTACACTTTAGTCCTTTATCTTTTAAATCTCTTCAATCGTGGCATAGATGGAAGTCCGAGTCACAACATTCTCCCCTCCTTATAAAAGGACTTCATCCTCGAAGTCAGTTGTAGAATTTCCTTTTACATATCAACAATCATCAGAAATTTCTCAGTGACTTGTCGCCCAAGTCTTCTCTAACAGTTTTCAAATCTAGATTTACAGACTCAGCTTTTCTAGTTTCCAATTCTTCATAGTAGTGATATCTTCAGTTCTAGTCACTCGTCGTTCATCAATCTTCAAGTTGTCAACCTCCAGTAATTTCTTAACAGTTCATGTACTTCTTTGAGTTCCCGGTAATAACTCTAATTGAATCTTCAAGCTTTCCTAACTTAAGTCATTTGAGTTCTTCCTTAAGCACCATGCTCCTACTGTTCCACTCTAACATTTTCCTAGTATTTTATCCCAGTTCAATTCTCTGCTTCCTTTGACAGCAGCTCCAGCTATGCTCCTGTTATGCATCTCTATCAACTCCAATCTTCTGAATCAATTCAATTACTAGTTCTAGCAGTTTAAGCATTTTCTATTATTCCTTATTAGTTCCAGTCACTAACAGTCTATCATTCTTCATTCGGCATTTGCTTCCAGCTCAGTCAATTCTACCTCAGTTCTTCACTCATGATCCTTATAAATG
>JBBYHH010523584.1:0-10982 GCA_038382905.1 Daphne laureola
AAACGTAGAAACATTAACTTCGAACATACCTTCATTAAATGGCAGTGTTGACTTTCCTGCCATCCCAGCCCATTTAATTCCGGAAGAAATCCACCGGACTTTGGTGGGTGTAACAAGTTCAGTGGACTACCTGATCCCATTCACAGTATGGGGGATCGACCTCATCAGAGCATTACCTATGGCACCCAGAGGTTTGAAGTACTATGTGATTACTGTTGATTATTTTACCAAGTGGACAGAAGCCGAACCCCTGGCCAATATCATCATAAAACACATACGCAAGTTCATATTGTAGAACATCATATGTAGGTTCGAGTGCCCAAAGTTACCAAACCACCACCAGAAGGGTAACCGGGGAAACCCCTTTCTCGTTAGCATACGACACTGAAGCATTAATCCCAATAGAAGTAACCCATCCATCTCTCAGGGCCCAAGCATTTGAAGAAGTGGAAAATGAAATATCGTTGAGGACTAACCTAGATCTACTCGAAGGCAAGAGAGAGGAATCCAAACTCAAGAGAAAAGCTTTCCAAGAAAGAACAACCAAATCTATAAATGCCAAAGTAAAACCAAAAGGAATAGCCATCGGGGACTTAGTACTAAGGTAAAAAAGCTAGGTTCGAGAAAACTTGAAGGATGAGTATTTGGTTCAACATAGGAAGGGCCCTTCGAAGTCAGTAATGAAGAAACAAATTGAGTATTCAGACTCAAAGACATTGAAGGAAGAGAACTCAAACGCTCATATCATTCTGAAACACTTAAGAAGTTTTATGTATAGAGTCCCAGGACTTCGAAGGATTGAATGAAAATTAAGAAGAGGATGTAGGCTTCAGCTAAACCTCTATAAAAAACAAGTTTAAATCTGAAAAGACTATCCCATTAGTCAACCCTGAAGGCAGATAACAAAAGAACTATGCCCGAAGGTAGATTACAAAAGTACTTAAAATTAAAATGTGCAAGTTCCTAAGCTTGAGGATCAGAAGGGTTTGTTGCTGAAGGCTCCCCTGAAGGTATGGAAGAAGGATCAAGCAGGGCAGCTTTTGAAGGCATCGAGGGCTAAAGGAACTCTAGGCCGAACCAATAAGGGTCAATTGTGTACTATTCCTTGGAGTGTAATCTGCGTACGTGCAAGTCAAACACCTTCGTTGAATTTTCTCACTGCCTGGACAGCTATCTCGTTCATCTTTCTATCGAACCCACTGAGCTTCTCGAAGGCCGTCTTCAAGTTGGCCTCAAGATCATCATTCTTTGCCTGAAGTTTGTTCATATCAATTTTGGTATGGTTCTTCAAGTTTAGGAAGTCAACCTCGTAGTCCCCAACCTTCCTCTGGAGAAGCTCATTCTCCGCTTTGAGCTTGAAGATGACCTCTTTGGCAGCCTTCAGCCGAGCCATTCGGGAGGCCATAACCTTGGATAAGGCCTCCTCAGCGTTAGCGAAAGCTGGGATCTCAGCTTTCGTACCCCCTACAAGCTCCAATTTTGCTCGGACCTCATCCATCAGAAGCTAGAATGCCTCACCCGAGCCTTCTGGATGCTCCAAGACTTGTTCGTAGGGGTTGATCCTCTGAATCATCTTAGCCATAATAGAGAAGGCTTGGGTAGCCCTCAGTTCGTCCTTAGACCGAATAAAACTAGTGGCCCGAAACAAATGGACCATGTCTCCACCCAGACAACTCACTCACAATCAAAGATAGATTAGTAAAAGTAAAAGAGAGAAAAAGAAAGCTAACCAAAGAAGGTACCTGAGTTGCCTGGACAACTAACCTAGAAGTCATCACATCCAGGTCCGGAAAGAGGTTCTGGAGATCATCCATGGTCTGAGCTGTAGTAGCCCCCTTTCATAGCTTCGGGGCCAAGGAGTAAGCGTCTTCCTTGTCCAAGAGACTCTGGTCTTCATGAATGAACCAACGAGGCTCTCAAGGGATTAAATCCGATGCCAGCTACTGAAGCTTGGAGTCCCTCAGCTGGTGCCTTTGCTCTTGCGCCTCCCTCTAGTCTGGACCTAGATAGAAAAAATGACAATGGGACAACTCATGAAGAGGATCATCCTCAAACATACGACACAAGTTGTAGAAAATGGGCCAGAAAGGAAGGGATTTCAACTTAACCAATTTACGACCCTTACGTAACATGTTCTTCATCGGGAGAACATCCTTGGGCGCTTCTTCAGCGGGGACGAACCTCTTCTACTTCCCCCAGGCAATCCACCTCCTCTTAGCATCAGGGGACTCCATGGACTTGTAGATATAATCCATGTTGACACCCATGGGGATTTGGAGAAGGTTGATCGAATCCTGGGGATGAGGACCTTCGTTTACACCGACCTCAGGGTTTGGGAATTCGGTCGCCTCAGGAGAGCTATCTAGGGCATCCTCTACAATAGCTGCCACCGGTGCTGAAAAGCCAGAGCCCTTTTTACTCTTTGGGGCCCTCTTCAGAGTGGGCTCGGTTTGCGGAACCAGAGCAAGAGCGGGAATGCGCTCAATAGTGCACCAAAAGACATCCTCAAAGCTAAATTCTTCACAGTTGGGAAAGTTCATTTCTGTAAAAAGACAAAATAGTTAGAGTTAATATTAAACTGAACAAAGGACAAAGGGTAGAAAAAGAAATCTTTAACGAAAGCATCATGGGAAATTTCCCACCGAAGACACCGGACCAATGCTATGTCCCGAGCCATGAAAGGAGAAAGCCGAACCCCCAAAGTGCAGAGGTCGCCCTTTATGAAGCCAAGGTAAGTAAGAACACCCAGGGTAGTCAGACGCGAGTGAAGAGGCAACGAGAACAATTCTCCCAGATCATCCCCAAACCAGTTCAACAATTGGCAAAGCTTATTGTGAAAGGTGGTGTAATTCTCCTTCGAGGTAGGGTCACCAATGAGTCACCATGGAACCTTGACGTCAATAAGATCCCCAACTTTCCAATTCATCTGGAGCTTTCATGCAGGATCAGGGTGAATGAAGAAGAACTCCTTATGCCATCCCTTGTGGCTAGTTAGGCAGTCAACGTGAAGTTGTATTTTATTGTGGACGTCCCTCGGGGCCTGAAGTAATAAAAGCAAGTCCGGGATTTAGTCATCACCTTATAGTATTGGAGGAACGTCTGGATAAGCGGGGAAACCCCGAAGGGACCATAAAGGGTTAGGAAGACATTTATGTGGCTGTAGGTGTTAGGGCTGAATTGGTTGACAGCCAACCCGTGGGCTTTTTCCAGCTGTTAAAGAGAATGAGAGGGGTGAAACCGAAGGCCGCACTCTAGCTGGGCCTTAAAAATGACCATCCACCGAACCCTAGGTTCGCAAACCTTACATTTATTGGAAGGGACATGCGTACAAATTGACTGGGGGATAAAATAGGTAGATTTCCACTCCCGAATCAACTCAGGAGTGGCTTTGCTGGTGAAGTCTTCTACCTCAGACCAATAACTTTCAGGCACAACACCGTTAACCTCTAGAAGTCATAAATTTGATGGTCGAATGGTAGAAGGAAAAGGAAAGACAAGAGCTATTTATTTACCTTTGAGCACGGGCCTGAAGAAGCTTGTTCGGGCAGAAGATCTGAATGAAAAAGAACTTTCAGTGGCTCGATCAACCACAACTTTATGCCGCCAGTAGAAGGCAACTTTTTCCAGAAGATCATCAGAAGGACTTGGTGCATCGACTAGTTTTTTGATGAAATCCGGTAAGCTACTTTCACCACTACAACCGTCGCTTCACCGCCGTCCCTTGAAGAAACTTGCCGCCTGACAGAGAGTAGGATGATCCATTATTAAGAAAGTTGGGAGAGCTCAAGAAAACGCTAGAGAGCAAAAATGAGAAGCAATGATGGAAGTGAGGATCTCAACCCAAACTTATACTACTTAAGGTGAGTCTGGGAATATGAAACGTCACTAAAAAAGCAATCCACACTGTTGACCAATAAAAGGACAACAACATTCACTCCCCAATGAAACCGCCATATCCCGCAGGAAAGCATCCAGGAGTCAAGTAGCTCTTAATGAATAACACCCGATAGAAAGCATACAAGTCCAAAGGGGGCCCAATTTCAAGACCCCAACATTCAAATGGCCGGATGCACCAGCATCCGGGAATCAAAGGGGTCCTATTTCAAGGCTTCAACAATGAAGTGGTTGGATGCAGATGCATCCGGGAATCAAATGGGGGCCAATTTCAAGGCCCCAACATCCAAATGACAGGATGCATCTACATCTGGGAATCAAAGGGGGGGCAATTTCAAGTCTCCAACATTCAAATGACCAGATGCGGGAATCAAAGGGGGGCCAATTTCAAGTCCCCAACATTAAAATGGCCGGATGCATCTGCATCCGGGAATCAAGGGGGGGCAATTTCAACGTCCCAACATTTAAATGCATCCGGAATCAAAGGATGGCCAATTTCAAGGTCCCAACATTCAAATGACCGGATGCATCTACATCCGGGCATCAAAGCGGGGGGTAATTTCAAGGCTTCATCAATCAAATGGTCGGATGAACATGCATCCAAGAATCAGAGGAGGACATATTTCAAGGCCCAAACATTCCGGATGCATCTGCATCCGGGCATCAAAGAGGGGCCAATTTCAAGACCCCAACATTCCAATGGTCAGATGCATCTGTATCCAGGAATAAAAAGGGGGCCAATTTCAAAGGCCCCAACAATCAAACGGCCTAAACACTTCAAGACCATCATCTGGAGTTCTTCAAATATGTTAGACCTATCTGAGCGGGACCTGATAGCCAATAGGCCCAAATGAAGCCAACAAGGCCCAAAGAGAAGCTTAAGTCAACAATCCAGGAAAAGGGGGTCATTCAAAGTCACCGAGGTTGCACTACCCAAACACACAGGTGCACATACTGAGGTCATGCCCTTACCACTTAGTTGCATGATGGTTGGCCTCCAGGACATCTTTTCCACGTGTCCTCTGACACAAGCCGCCTCTTTCTTACCAAATATTACGCATATTCCACCCTATTAGATAAGACTATATAAGCCTACATCATTCTTTCATTTAAGGTAACTATTCACTTTGCCCTAGGTTTAGCACATTCTCTTCTACTCATCACTCATACTGACTTAAGCATCAAAGGACCTTCTGTCGGGTAAAACTCTGGTGCGGTCTATAGATTTTCTTGCTTGTGCAGATTATACAGCCCTAATCGACAAGATGGAATCAACTATGACCAGGACTAGGAATCAAAAGTTGAAGAGCGTGGTGGTCCCCATAAATGAGCCACCACTAATGGATCCAACTAACAAAGCATCTCGGGTTCTATCCTCATACTCCTCTTAAGTTATCATAGGACATCATACTTTAGGAGAGAGATAACCATGAATCATCTTCTGGAATCTCCCATGCTAGCTACTTTAGCAGGTATCTCATCTGCACTTTTAATTAGGCCAAGTAATCACCTCTAATCTAACTCTTAGATCATGATTCCTAATTTTAGGATGTTTTTGCCTTAGTGATTTTATCGAGTAAATTTCGTATGCAAATTAGAATGACCAAATTAGAATGACTAAAAAGCTCCCACTGAATTATTTATAGGCAAATAATTTAACGTCACTTTTGAGACTGTCAATTGCTTTTGACTATTTCCTCAAATTGAAGATTCATACTCCTAGACATTTGCTTCAATCCCCTCTTGCATCTTTAGCAATCAACATTTCATATGAATATTGTTAAAACCTGATTTTACGATTGTTCACTTATACTGGTATGTTATTATGGTGAAAATCACTTTTAGCAGATGTAATTATGATAACTCATGAAACTCTTTCAACTATTTTATCATATTACTTGCAATCTTATTACCATCCATGCAAGTATTTATTTAGAGACCCATTTGCAACTTAAGGGATTTATTCCTTTAGGTAGATCAACCAAGCTCCAACTTGGTTATCATACATGGAATCCATCTTTGATTTTGAGCCCAGAAGTAATTTCTGTGAGTATCATCTTAGTAGATTGTGTGCTCACTATGAGCAAGACCTTTCTACACATAAGTCATAAGTAACTCATACTTTTCTAACTTATGCATAATTCTACCAGATGCATATGTGCTATGTGAATAGACAATCCTCCAATTTTCCTTAACTGGTGTCCATTCATGTTTCATCTACAGATTCAAGTCTTTTTGTTGTTCTCAACTTAATCAAGTTCTATTGTCCCTGCTAATTTCCTTTTACAAGACATAGTCTCCTAAAATGAATTTAGCTCGAGTGCTAAGTGCTATCTCCTCATTGGGATTGTAGAAACAACCTTCCTAACTCATAGAAATGTCCAACAAAAGGCACTTTGTGAGATTCAATCTTAATCAACGTGAATTTGACTTAAGCCTTAAATTCACACAATATGGTTTGTCCTCGGGATTACTGCCAAACCATAACTTTAGATGAAACTCGATTCAGTGTAGTGTCAATGTCTTAAATTATATCCCAAAAGTTTTGGAAGATCAGGTTGACTAATCATGGATCAAACCATGGGTTGATCACTCCTTTCAAATTTACCATCCTCTTATGGTGTTCTTGATAGAGCGAGCCATGGTCCCACTAATTTTTATAGAATGATTGCCCTGAGTATCTCACACTATCAACCTAATTGAAGTGTCTTATACTCTATTGCATCTTACTTATGTACTTCGATCCTTGAACACTTTGAATTTCTTCAAATGATTTGGGTTGTATCTCATACATAGCCAACACTACTGATTTTAACAATAGGTGAAGTACAAGTAATTTCTCTCTTCACAAGAGCACTCACTTAACCTTCATGCACTTATATGCACATGTTCAAATAGCCTTATAGATACTTCTCCTGTTTCCATAAAGGACTGAAAACATTTCTCATAACAAGAACCATATGTCCAATAAAATCTAGTCAAATGAGTCATATATTCCATCCTAATGGATTTCAGAAATGTGTTCTTGCTTATCTAGAAAAATTTATTTGCCAAAGATTTGCAGCATTCATTTTGATCTTCCTGATTGATTGCATTATAAATTGGAACTATCTGGGTTCAGATGAATCCAATAGGTAAAATGGTGATTCCTACCCCGTAGGTTCAATTTACCATCCCACCTTTCTCTTCCCAAGAGATCCACCATATTCTCAATATACTTGATCTTCATCTGGTATTAAATACCAGAGATGTGAAAGTAAGGTTTTATAATGAAATCGGTAGAGGTCTACTCTCTATTAATCTTCTCAATCTCAGTGAGTGGTTTGCCAACAATTGTGATCTCAAAATTCACACTTCCCTTGTAGATTGTTTCCAACACTAAGAGAGACTTGACTAACTCCTGGATCAGTGAGTGGAGTTCATAGTGCAGTACCCTAGCTTTGGCAGGAACAAAATACACATGTTAGCTCCCATTCGATCAGTCATTTGACTACCAACCTAGTTGGTGTGACTGTCAATACCTCGTCTATCATCTAGAACTCATCCTCAAATAAGATTTAAAGTGAATGGCATGCTTTGGCGGTGATATTTCATGACAATCGAACGCTTGACTTTTCGTATGATAAACAACAAGTGTCTACGTCAAATTTTGAGCATTTTTAAAACATGTTGGCAATGCCCTTCGGGATAATTTTAACACATACATCACTTCTCGATATATAAAAGTTGATTGCAATAATAAAATTTCTGCAACATGTAAACTTACAGTTTCTAGGGTGGTAACATGTTCATTTAATCTTCTTTTAATAAGGTGTTTCTATTAAAAGTGTACCCACTATTTTATCAGATGATAGCCCTCGACTAAACAATTTGAAACACTTTTAGCGCATTGGAGGTGTTTTAGTGGGCCAAGATCCCAAGTACCCCATTCAACTCAAACGCGCTTTGGCTAGTGCTTGAATAACGGTCACCATAGGTAGGCACTATGCCAATTGCATCTTGATGCAATTCTTGGATCATTGAGTAGAGTGTAGAATGCGGTATCCCGGTTTGGCAGTAATACCGATTCTACCTCCCACTCAATCTAGTCTCTACTTCATGTGCACTCGGTTGTCATGATTTTGGTCAAACCATACCTATTACTATGCACTAGACATTAATGCGTTAGAAGTATGGTACCCCGCTATCGCAAGAACAAAAATACCATACGACGACTGTGCGGCCTAAAGAGTAATATAATGGAAGACCATTAGTTTGATATTGATTTGAGGGATTTTGATTTGCTAAATCTCACCAATTTTTCTTTCTCCGGTTAATTAAACATATATGCCTAGCATACATCTAATAAACCTAACATGTATACTACTGCATACTAAGATAAAGTGTACCATGGTTATAGCCCGAACTAATATTATCCTGAACATGAGATAATTAAAAGACCTAACTAAGCTTTTTTTCCTATCCTCTGTCCCGCTGATTCAAAATGTGCGCCTTTTCCTCTGTCTTCATGTTCCTTCCTTGTCCATGCCTCTGGAATTATAATTTATTACATAATAAAGAAACCTCATTTACATTGAAGGGAGTGTATAAGAAGAGAGTGTACAACCATAAACTTGAGAAAAAGGCATGGCAAGCAGGCCGTATTTAAATTTACAACTTTGAACCAGGGCTATAACCATATACCATGCATCAAAGAACAAACAATCAAGCTAAAATTACATTTTAACAAGATTAAAGTTCATTTAATGCATCTTTTATAAATTAGGGTTCATTCTAGGCAAGCTAGAAAAGTTTGAGGACCATCCCAACAATTCTCCAAGAATTTTGGGCCATTCTGACAACTTTTAGAAACTTGAAATAATTAACTTAGTTAATTAAATATAAGTTTTAAATGGTTTCTAACCAATTTAAAACATTAGGTCCTCAATTGAACAAGAACAAATTTTAAGGGTTTAATCACTTTTAATGAAACCATAAAATTCTAAACATTTTAAAACTTTAGGTCCTCCTTTGATTAAAACAAAAACTTTAAGGACTTTTCCAAAATTTCAAAATGCCCTGTGCAAAATAGTTTTGCACTTAAAACCTTTAATCAACACTTTGAAAAGGTTAGGTCCAATTTGAACATTTTAAGAAATTATTTTAAATTAATTAAATTATGTTTTAAAATGGTTCCAAACCAATTTTTTTAAAATAAGTCCTCAATTGTACAAAACCAGAAACTTTAGGATTAAATTTAATTAATTGTCATGACTCCTTTGCAATTCTGAACATTTCAGAAAACTTGTGTTAAATTGATCAAAATTAAAATTTCAAGGGCCTTAGGAGAATTTGGTCAGCCCGAACTCAGGCGATCGTGTCAAATCTGACTCGAGAACCGAGTCAAACCCGGTTCATCCTAATTCAAGAATACAAAGAACCCTAACCTGGGTTTGTCATGTTGTTGCCATTATCTTTATCAAGAACAAGTTTTCGACTCACTTTAGCTCTAACGGCAGAGGCACAACATTTGTGCCTTGCCATCCTGGGTTAGTTCTCCAGCATCGCCTAGCATTTTTCCTTTAATTTTTCTAGAAGGAATAACAAGGAGCTGACCCTTTTCTTGACAAAATATGCATGTAGCACAGTTGGCATCTCATCTCCGTAAATTTAGGGGTCATGAGTTTGACCCCCACTACTGCGCAATGTTTCTCTTTTCCCAGATGGTACACTATCCAAGCATGCGCCTCAGCAGGCCTCACAAAGGTACCCAGGCCTGCGCCTCCGCGGGCATCGTAGGACAGTTATCACGCACGCGAGTGCAGGCAGCCCCATCAAGGGGCGCGTGTGGAAAGCCCTCACGTACGAGTCAAGGCGACTGCGCCCCCTCCACTCGTGATCCTGAGCCGGGACAAGAGAGCCACGTCTCCACCTCCCGCACATAACTCTCCCGTTCTCCTATACTCCCACGTCTTAAACTGGCACGTCGCCTACGTTTCCTACAAGGTGGAGACGTGGCCCGGAAATTATGGAGGCAGTTCCATATATAAGGGGGTTGATCTGAGAGCAAAGGTATGATATTCTCTCTAACTACACACATTTAGACCTTGAGTTCTTAAACTGACTTGAGCGTCAGAGTATCTCCCCGGGGTCCCACAACCTCGGGTCTTTTCAGGGGGCAAATTAGCAATAGTGGAACCATCACTGAGAAGGAGGAGAGGATATCAACAACATTATCTAGTTAGCTGAGATATTGGCTATCAGATTGGCGCCGTCTGTGGGAAACGAACGGAATCCATGAAACTCATCATGCCAAGAACGAAAGCTAGCGAACGCCTGAACGAAGGAAGAGCCAATGACGAAAATGAGAACCCGCCACACCGGGAGGACAATGTCTCCGTTCACACCATCGGAGAAAGCACCGCTCCTCGAGGAGGGGCGGGAGACGTCCAGCAGAACGTAGTACTTTAACAAACTAATGTGGCGGGCCTGGACCAGGCCGCAATGACGGCCATAATGGAGGTGGTGGCCGATAACCTCCGAAATACACTAGCGGCAACTCTTAGAGGAATACTGGACGACGCCGGAGCCATTCCAAGAACACGCCAGAGCATCAAGACACCGTCATCACTATAACAAGAAAACATGACGGACCCCTGCTCACACCGCCACCCTTAATGCACTCGCTCGGTGCCTGGAGTAGATGGAAAAGTGGGAGGAGAGGATCAATACCTCGGGCGCGAGACTGGGTCTGCGTCACCTTTGGGCCCAACCATTCACGAGCCAAATCCTCGTCTCACCACTATTGGAGTAGTTTCGGCAGCCAAAGCTTGACGCTTACGATGGACTCTCTGATCCAGATGTACACCTCCAGTGATACATCTCAGCAATGGCCATCGCCAGAGCAGATGATAGCACCATGTGCTCCGCCTTTAGCTCCACACTGACGGGAGCAGCAACCGCGTGGTATAGCATGCTTAGGGGTAAGCAGTTTAACTCGTTCGAGGAACCTCTAAGGGAGTACATCCAACACTTCCAGGCTTAAGCAATCCAAGTCCCTAGCCTGAGCGAAGAAACGAGACTCCTCGCAGCCATGCAAGGGCTGCAAT
>JBBYHH010523695.1:0-10981 GCA_038382905.1 Daphne laureola
GAACTTCAAAGTTAAGCCCAAAGGAATCAAAGTTGGAGATCTTGTCCTGAAGCAGACTAAGCTAGGTTCAAGAAAACTCAAAGGAGGTATGTTCGAACAAACATGGGCAGGACCTTTTGAAGTCATACACGAAGATCGAAAGGGAGTTTATATTACACTACCCAGCTTGCTCGTTCGTTACTTTATGTATTTAGCCAAATGTTTAACTCATAGTTCATTATTCGATGTCTTATTTACAAACACGAAAGAGAACTATAATGAAAAACTCATACACTACCCCTTACTTAGATGTAGCCGGGAGTATGCGTCGGTTATAGATCAAGGATCTCCGGAAACGTCGGTTGACGTTGGTGCTTGGAGTTGAGATCTCAGCGGTAATAGGAATTTAACAAAATATTCTATGATATTCCGCAAGTGTGAGGTTACCGGTACCGGTCGGTAAGAGTTACAGAAAATCACGGAAGCTAAATCGAGGTTTAAGGTGTTTCTAATGTCCTATTGTGGTTCAAGGTAAAGTTTTGATCAAATTGGAAGGTCCAGAAAAAATGGAGAACTTTAATGTACAAACGCAAAATTTTCATGCAAATAAAATGTTTTTAAGCAGAAGAAAATAATATTAAATACTTTAAAAAATTCAAAAGTTAAAAATAAATTATATAAGTTATATAATACTTAACATAAGGTTTATATAAAAATTATGGTAATTTTCACAATTTTAAAAACTTTTCGTAGATATAAAAGGACGGAAAGTACTCAAGTTAGAAGATATAAAATCACCACCATAAAAATATTTACGAAAAAGGTTTGCAAAATGAAGATGAAAATGATAAAGAAATTTATAGATGATGAGTGAGTAATCTTAGAAAGAAAAAAACATAAAAAAGCATTTGAAGAGAAAACAGTAGAAAACCTTAGCCAAAGTGGTCAAAATGTTAACTTTTAAAGTTGGTGAGTGGCTTAACTGAAACATAGAAGGGGGTATGGGGTTAGAATGGTAAAAATAAAAAGTGCTAGGGACTGGACTGAAGTCTTACCAAAAAAAAAAAGATGAAATGTACCAAATTACCCTTAATGTTTCGTGGGTAGACCAATTTTACCACTCTTTTATTTTGGTGGTTCGTGTTTACCACTTCTTTGTGTATGTTGGTTCAATTTTGCGAGTTCTTTTGTTTTTTTGGACTAGTCTTGCCATTTGTTTGACTAACAGAGTGAAGATGCCATTTGTTTGACTAACAGAGTGAAGATGCTGTAATATTCTGTTACGGAATGCTGACGTGTTAAGTGGGTGCTGATGTGTCTTCCAGATGGTGATTTTTAAAATGCCAACTCGGCCCGTGGCATGGTTGATGTAGTTTTCCATCTAGTCATACAATGCCACATCCGCTTGGGGCAGGACCACCATCGCATCAGGCGCCGCTGCCGTCGTAACCCATTTCTCTGACTACCAATTTTGTCCTTCCATCTCTCATCGCCTTTTCGTCCTTCTCGTCCTCTCACTCTTTCTTCCGCACCATGCTCCCGGAGACAAAGCGAGAAGTCGCGGTGAAAACCATGGACTTTGGCGCACTCCAAGGTGAGCGAGAGTTCTACAACGAGTTGTTCTTCGCGTCCAGACTCGATTCGCTGCTCGTTGCATCAGTGCTTGGCTTCTCATCGGATAGAAAATGACGGCAGATGGTCCTCGTTTACGAGCTCATGCCTAATGGGAACTTGCAGGACGCTCTGCTCCACCGAAAATGCCCTGAATTAATGCTCTGGAACACGAGATTCTCGATCGCTGTAACCGTCACCAAGGGAATCGAATACCTCCACGGTCTGGATCCGCGTGTAATTCACGGTGACGAGAAGCCGAGCAATTTAGGGTTTCGGTGTCAGAGACGCCATCACCGGAGACTATCGAAATCTGGACTGAGTCCCGTGAAATGATGGAAAGAGGGAGCCTTTCCGAGAGAGGATTGGAGAGTAGGAAGAAAGGATTGAACTTGAAAAAATGGGAATTTTGATGCCAACTCAACTTGTGACCTGTGACACCTCGCCAACTCAACAAATATTGTACACATCAGCAATACTAAGCGCCAGCGTGAAGATTTTGATGGCGAAGGGCAAACGTGTACCATAAACAATAACGGCACTGATAAACATGAACCACCAAAGTAAAAGAGTGGTAAAATTAGTCAACTCCCAAACATTAAGGGTAATTTGGTACCTTTTCCAAAAAATATAGAAACACGCAGCTGGTTCGGGCCTTGGCTAGGACGCGTCAGAAATTTTGGACCTTCGCGTCCGGCCGACAGTTCCCTCCGATGGTGGCGGTTTCTGTGGCGAGATGGGCTGGTAGGGCGTGCCAGTGGTCGTGGCAATGTTGGAGGCGTCGGAGGGGCTGATTTTCATCCGGATTTACGATTCAGGCCGACGGGTCGTTGAGGCAGGTCGAATTTCGATTCTCCTTCCTCCGGGCACCTCCGACGATGTGGACTGGTTTCCTGGCTTCAGCGTGGTACGGCAATGATGGTGAGGCTGAGGGTCGGTGACGAAAGGCTACGAACTCAGAGGAGGGAGTTGGACGTCGACGGTGCTCATGGTTCCTCCATCTTTCTTTCTTGCTCCTGTAATTTTCTTCTTCCATGAGGTTCCTTTTATAGCCATAACTATACAACACATGGAAGCATGGGATGGGCTGAAAGGAGATCGGTGTTGGCGTGGATTGAATGATGAACAGTTGAAGGGAAGTAACGTGAAGAAGTAGAAGAAGAAGGTAAGGTGCACCATTCTTGTACTTTTTCGTTTTTCCTTTTGTCTTTTTTATTTATTTATGCATTTTAAGTAATTAGTAAGAGCGTCTACAACAATGTTAGCTATAAGACTCCTAAGTCAAATATAACTAGTAAAAATAAAAAAAATAAAAAAAAATCTTATCCAACAATGCAAACTATTACACTAACCATAATAGTTTTTGCTATTCTACTCTCTAAATTTAGGAGTGAAAAGATAAAATATTAAATTCACTAGCCAAAATAGCTAATGAGTAATATTGGTGTGGTGAGGATATTAAAGTCACTAGCTAAAATAACTTTTTTTATCATTTTGACTACAAATTTAACTTAAAATTAGTTAGCAGTATGGTAGATGCTCTAACATCCCTTAATTACTAAAAAGGAAATTAAAAAGAGGAGACTAATTTACTAAACAATAAGTGTAACGCCCCCATTTTTAAAACCTAAATTTTGTGAAAATTTTAAAAAAATTTAGACTTTGAAATCCTTCTGGAAATAAACCAAGAATAAATTTTCAAAGGTAAATAAAACTTTTTTAATTATCAGAGTAATAAATAAAAGTGATACTTGTATGATGTCATGACAATCAATTATTCGTTAATTGTAAGTTACTTACATCATCTCTTAATCTCGTGACTTGTTAATAAAACCCTTTTGTCTGTTGATTTCGCGCCTAAGTATTTAATTACCGGCTTTATACAAGTTTCATAGTTCTATGCTGAAAAACCCTAAGCATGTCATTATCATTTTGTGGGCGTAAGCATGGTACTAGCGTCTCTCGGGCCTATACATGATACTAATTTCATTTAGACTCGCCGGTCCTAAAATGGTACTAGCGTAGTTCAATTATTGGTCCTAACATGACACTAACAAATTTTCTTAAGGTAAAGGCCTTAGCATGATACTAACGTCGACATTCATCAATCACCGTATATCAATCAACACACAGTGATGTCAAAGTTGCAACCTATAGTACATAGCTTAAGAAATTTAGCACAAGGCATTAAGAAATTAATATGTTATACTACCCTAGTTATCTGTTCATTACTTTGTGTATTTAGCCAAGTGTTTAACTCATAGTTCATTATTAAATGTCTTATTTATGAACATGGAAGATAACTATAATGAAAAACTTATACAGTACCCCTTAATCGGATGTAGCCGGGAGTATGTGTCAGCTGCGGATCGAGGATAACCGGAACGTCGGTTGGAGTCGGTGCTTCAAGTTGAGAACCTAGCGATAAGAAGAATTTAATAAAATATTCTATGAGATTCCACAAGTGCGAGCTTACCGGTACCGGTCAGTAATATTTATGTAAAATAATAGAAGTTAATTCGGGGTTTAAAGTGCTTCTAGCAGCCTACGGTAGTTCAAGGTAAGGTTCAGGTCAAAAAGAAAAATTCAGGAATTTTTGGAGGGTTTTTATGTGCAAACACATTTTTTTATGCATAAGAAAATATTTTTAAGCACGTATCTCAAGTAATTTAAGGGGCACACATAGTCAGCCCTATTATGACTAATATTGTTGTCTTGCAAGCATTGGGAAAATGACATTGGGTAACTTTGTCTTAGTGATTTAACCTAGAAGTCAAAGAAAATGTATTTAACTCAGCATTAATGAGACAAGGTAAAACAAATCGAGTATAATTCAGTTGCGAGATTTATCCAGTAAAGAAATAAGATTTAGAAAGAAAGAAATATATAGAGATACAACATGGCCTAAAGCGTTATTCCATCAAACTATTTAATGATTTCTTCAAATGAGCACATATAAGAGACAATGTATGATTGAAAGTTGCACCTAAATCCAAATAACATCAGCTTTAAAGCATAGAAGACTGATTGACCAAAGGAAAGTGAAAGAAATCTTAGACAATGTATGAACTTAGCAAAGATTAGTTCATCTACAATATGCACCCCTGATAAATAGATGACATGCAAGGAGAGATAAGAAACTCACCAGTATCTTTATAGACAATATATGATGACATGCAATAGTTGACATGTGTCGGGATTCTTCTTTTAAAGCACAAAACAGGCTGTGAAGGTGGACAACTCGGCGTCGTCGAACCAATCATGGTGGAGAGCACTGGGTACAATGGGTCTTCCTCTTCAACATCAGATCTGACATTCTTGCACTTCGACGAGCTGACATTCGAGATGGATGTAGGGTTGCAATGAGCTCCTTGATGTAATCTAAATCGATGAGTGTTAATTTTTGCGTTTCATTGATGATTTGTATTGTTAGGTTTTAGTTGATTTTCTTCATTCTGAGAGGGAGGGTACGCAGAGATTTTCGTCGGCTGGATCTTTTGTAGTTCTGTAGTTCTACATGATGGCGTAGATCAGGGCCGGGATCATGATGACAACCATGAGAGCGAGGATGAACTTTGGCCATGAGAACGGCGAAGAGGGTAGGGAGAGATCTGCAAGAGGGACGTGCTAGAGAAGTTGATTTTGGGGAAGATGAGTGGGAGATGAGAAATTGATATTTTGGATAAAATTGAAAGTTTATGATAAGTTCAAGGAATAAATTGTAAATTACGTAAGAGTATTTTAGTAATTCTCATCAATTAATTGAAAACTTAAGAATAAAGTCTTTTAACTTTAAAACGTTCTATTTAGATTATGTTTTAAGAATTCATCCTATTTTGATCCTAAACTTATGATTTTTTATCTTATTTTAGTCATTTCATCTATTTAACCGTTAACTTGAGTATTAATGAGTTTATTTTTATGTAAATACCCCTAAAACACAATCTAATTACACATTTAATAAAATTATAGTCATTATACTTTTAATGAATGTACAAACCATCCATTCATCAGGGCCATCTATTACGAAAACAACGACCGCCTAGGACGAGAAGATCATGATCGGCGGTGAAAAATCTGTCATGACCCCGCCATCGTTGTCATCAAGTCCAACCAGGAAGCTGTCATCTACCTCACTTCCTTCCTCTGCGCCTTCACCGCCTTCGTCCAGTCTCCCACCAATTCGGGAAGATCAACAAGTAATTTATTCTCATTTCTCTTTCCAAATTCATTTTTCCCCTAGAAAAGAATTCAGTCAATTGCCTAGGGATTTATAGATCAATCTTTGGTTCTAACTCGAAGTTCTTTTTTTTTTTTTCTTTTAAACTTTTCTGCAACTAATTGTGCGAGAAAAGTTGCATTAAATGGTCTTTGAGATAATGGTTTTTCTTTGATTCTTTCTGGTTTTCGTACTTTTTGGTTATTTATTCAAAGTTCTAATATGCTTAATTTGAAGAAAACAAGCTAAGTTTAATTAAGAATATTTTGCTTCTAGAGGGAATTGAAGCCCTAGATGATTCGTTCACAATACTTCCTAACTAGTAGCGTTGGCTTGTTTAGGATTACTGATGTGAATCTACCTAAGTACCTATGTTATGGATGGGCTAGCCTCACAGCCTCTGGGTCTGATCTTGGGCCTAGCCCTCACATCCTCTGGGCCTGATCTTGGGGCCCATCCATAAGTCACAGACTTAATCACACTGCCTGGCCAGTGTGTTTTTGCCTCCCAAGGGAGTTCGAACTTGGGACCTCCAGGATATGATCCTCAAGTTCCCTCTCCTTGTACCATCTGAGCTAGTATACATGCCTTAAGAACAGACTTTCCCTTCATAGGTTGTCATTTTACAAAAATGACCAACATCGAATTCTATCCGTAATTCCATTATATTGTGTGATTCACAACTTAGGCAAAATGTTAATGTTTCTTAGAATCACCATACAGAGGTAATTACATCACCCATTCATCAAATTACAGCTCTTCAGATTTACACCAGAACCTTTGGCGTTTGCCTTCGCTCTATGAACTAGGCGTAATTGGCCAATATTCGAAGTATTAATGTTGTTCCCATTATGCCCAATACGAGTAATTTGGCCTCAATTTAACAATTTCCCAATAATTCACACTTAGGGCTTCTCAAACCCTAAATCCGAAAATCATCCAATTAACCCATAATCGATGTTTCAATTCATGATTCTAGTTCTAATTCAACACTAGAACATGTCTACAAGCTCATTCATAACCAAAAATCTCAGAAAACTCACCTTGGATCCGGGCCCTTTTTAAAAAATTGCTCCAACGGTGAGAGAAATGGTTCCTCCGTAGAATCCTTTCTATGGAGAGAAATCTTGCATGTAGCACGAAATCCCATCAATTTTCATCTCGGTTTGAGTGTTTGAGGCTATGGGGAATCTTAGGGTCGAAATCGCTGGTGGTGAAGGTGAAAATGCGAAAGTGACGAGCTCATCTGGTTTTCGTGTTTAAAACCTCCCGAAAATTCGAGTTCCGGGTGCCAGGTGATCGCCTGGAATTTTTCCCGGTCGCCTGGTCCCTCGTCGGACTCCCTGTAAATATTTTGCCTGGGGTTAGGCGATCACCTACACCAGGCCCCGTTCACCTGCCCGGTCGCCTGGCCCCCTCGCCAAAATTTTCAGACAGGTCAGGCGATCGCCTGCACCAGGCCTCCTTCGCCTGGCCGGTCGCCTGGCCGTCTATCCCTTTATGATTTTTGGCTCAGGTGATCACCTACCATGAGCTGCGCTCGCCTGGCGGGTCACCTGTGCCTCTGTCAAAACTTCCTTCAGGTTCAGGCGATCGCCTGCACAGGCTCCACTCGCCTGGCCGGTCGCCTGGTCCTCTACCCTTTTCCTTTAAACCCGTTTCCATCCCCAGGTGATTGCCTGCATTTGGCGCAGGTCGCCTTGGGATTCTCCTGAATACCAGAAAACCTGTATACCCTGTTTCTACCCCCGCACTTACCCCAAAATGCTCAAATACTCATTAAACATTAATCCAATACAGAAACAGGCACTATCAGATATCAGTCAGACAGAAACCAGAACCTGCAATACCATAAAAGCTCAAATTTAAAGGTAAACATGTACCTGTTTCCAAACCTGAATCCAAAATACCTTGCCCGTCGGCCACTCGACGCCGGAGAAACCTTTCCATAATTTGGTGGCTTTAACAGTCCAGGTTCATCTAACCAGTTCATGCCCAGAGAGTGACCCAAATATTATGCAGTTCAATGAGTTTCCTCTTCTCGTCAGTGATCAGTGGGCCCCGGGGATGGGAAAATGAACCCCTTTGAGAGGAGCCCACCCCTATCCCTAGTCACCTCTAGGGTCATCACACACAAGCAAGGGAAACCAATCTTAGATTTCTAGCATTATACTCAGAAGATACCTAAATCTATTATACAGAATGGAATTCAACTCGCCCCTTATGACCTAACCTACAAGTTGCCTAACTAAATGCATCACAAATTAGGTATTCAACAATCAACATTGTTTAAACACGCAAGCGTAACACCTAATTGGAAGTGTACACTTTTATTCTCTTGATATTTACTTTGCACACATTGTTAGTCATGCATCAAGTA
Organism: Daphne laureola; assembly: GCA_038382905.1. Classification (NCBI taxonomy): domain Eukaryota; kingdom Viridiplantae; phylum Streptophyta; class Magnoliopsida; order Malvales; family Thymelaeaceae; genus Daphne; species Daphne laureola. The sequence continues at coordinate 8,190 of JBBYHH010523695.1, forward strand.
AGATAATGGAATATGCCAACCATTGACAATAAGGAAGTTTTCATAAGCAATGGTGCCAGAAAGTTACCTCTTCTTTCTATACACTTAAATTACCATTTTTCCCTCGGTCGACCACTTTAGATACTAACAAACTTAGCAAGAAACTCTTAAACCACTATTGAAAACTTAACACACTTTGAACTCTAGCTCCTATACCATTATGTTATGATCTAAACCAACCACGCAGATAGATGTGGTTCACGGTTGTAACACCCAAGAATCTTTTCTAAACTGCTAACGCGGTTTGTAAAATAAAACACTTAACTAGTTTGAAAAGCCTTTTAAAGAGTAGTTTAGAAAATTAAATGTCCGAGTACAAACCCAAAGTTCAAAGTGTGTTTGCTTGTTATTAAAGAAAGAAAAGAGGAAATGTAAGTACTAGTGTCTAAAGTACTCTCGAGTCTTCACCTCCTGTAGTTCTCCATCTTCAAGTGTCGTTTGCATCCTTCTCTCCATTGTCAAACCTAACAACGTTCCTTGGAAGTTATATTAAAGGGCGTTAAAAAATGTTCCATAATTAATGAAGTAAATTAACTTAGCTTGCTAGAAAGGTTAATAAGGAAAGTGCGAGAGAAGGGAGGAGAGACTTATAAGAGTGGGTTGCACTGACGTTGGGAAGATGTTGATTCTCTCTAAAGAGGCCTGAAGGGTTGTCTGCTGTCAAGAATGAAGCACTTCCCAACTTATGGCATTGTTTTCAGTCAGTTCTAGCAGTAACTCCCTTGTTCTTCTACCTCTGTAGTGGTTCTCCTAGTAGTTAGTCACCAAGTATCCTAGTCATACAGTCAAGAGAAACATTTATCAGTAGACAGAATAGTGTTATGCTATAAGAAATGCACCATAGGCTGAAAGAGTCAATGTTACTGTTCCTTCTCCTTACAAACAGTCCAACACCATTTATAAGTTATCCTCACATTCTATCATTTAAGCATGTAGAAGACAAAAATAGGGTAAAGTCACTAATCTTTATCAACGACACACATGACCGAGAACTCCACTGTCGTTTGCTCTATTTTCAATTGGTTCTCCTCCAACTAATGTGAAGAACTCATCATTACTTCACCATAAGTACTTAGCTCACAAAAGTAATGCTTGACCAATAGGTTTTCATCATAACATGATGAGGCCAATGCCTCTATCGGTGATTAATTACTCTTTAACTTCAAGAAGCATCAAATATCTACCATGGATTATCTCATAATCAACTAACAATATTATCCACAAAGGGTTCAAGGATACAAGTCACTCATAGTTTCTTCCTATTACACAGTAAAAGTTGGAGAAATGTTCATCTCACAGGAAATGGTTCATAAACACACAGTGAGGCAATTACAGAGCTAAGACTACAAGGCACTCATTCTATGACTACCAATAAGCAGGACTTAAGCTTTACCCTATTGCCATTTGTGATATTTTCTCAAGTCTCATTCTTTCATAATTACAATTAAACACATTCACAAAGAAAGATCAATAATGGACTAAGGGTCTATATGTGCATTCCAATCGTCATTCTCTCATCAATCATCACATTATAGAATTAATAGCTTCAGTAGTTCACCATTTACACTCATATATTATCAAAGATGTCCACAATCCATCAATATTAGCCATTATCTGTCAAGGCCGAAGCCCCCAAAGTCTTCATACAATGTTGGAAAGCCTTCCTCTAAGCTTCCAACAGTAGCCATTCATCTAACAAATTGATCAATAATTCATCAGTAAAGTTTCATCCATCAACAATACCCATCACAGTTGGAGTTTTCATATTTACACATGCAACTTAGTAATAGAAGGAATTCATGCAAATAAGAAAAGAGCAGAGGGTTTCTCACCCTTAATACCGCCGATGAGCTCACTAGCCATAAATTCTCGCTCTGTCTCGCGATGGATATGCAAGTCTGAGCCACTCGATGCTGCCATTCCTCTTTTCCTCACGCTACTGTAACAGAAAGATTCCCACAACCCTATTTCCACTGCTAACATGCCCATCGCATCGCGTCTGATGCTTAGCCGTCATCACTCTATCTATCTCTTGCTTGGTCACTCTCTCTGTTCTTGACCTGATGCGCTTTGATGCCATCCGGAGTTACTCTAACGTCGGCCTCCTACCATCTCTACACCGACAATGTTCCTTCAACGGCCGGCCAAGCCTCCTCACCCCCATCTGGTCGTGTCCAAGCTCCATGTTGAGTGTGCAAACACGTACACATTTCTGTAGTATCTTAGACTATAAATCCATCATTCAACCTTCATTATGTCTATTTAAATGCACTTTGCTTATAAATTCTGAAGTTTTGAAGGTGCATATGTGCGGAGGTGAAAAAGGAGTGGAATTAAACTTTACGGGACCTTGAGTCTGATTTTAGATGAATGCGGGTCAAAGCACAAAGTCTCGGTTCATTATAGAGGGTCAAAGTCAAGATTTGAAGAAAAAGAGGAGCTAAAGTGGTGTAGACTAGCGCGACCCTAGGTCAAGGGTCACGTCGACTAGGCTAAGATGGCGCAACCTTAGTGATATAAACCTCCTATGGTGTTAGGAAGCTCATACAACCTTGATCTAAAGAGGAAGAATGGGTGGAGATAGAAGTGGCTCAAACCCTACCAAGTAACATCCAAGGTCACCACCACCCGCACACTACACAGCCCAGCGGGAAGCAGACGCGGGGTCTGCGGGGCGGCGGTGAGCTAAACGATCCCTTTTCTATTGCGCAGCCATTGATGTGGGTTTAAACCACTTTCCAGGTCCCTGTAAG
>JBBYHH010523806.1:0-10981 GCA_038382905.1 Daphne laureola
AAGGTTAAAAAAAATATCTAGATATTTTCTCTTGTGGAGAAATTCCGAGTTGAGATTTTCTAGGCCGCGCAACCGCCTAACCAAAGGTGACAGATCGCCTGAGCGTCGCCTGGTTCTCGGCTCCTCATTGTTTTTTGAATATCTTGAGCTCCGGAACTCCTAGTGAGATGATTCAAAGACCATTTTTCTCCTCTTGAAAAGAGCTTTAATATGAAATCAATTGCTCCAACTTTTTATAATATCACATTCACATCAGAAGTTGTTCTCCACATACTTGATCAAATCAAGACTCTCTCCTATAACATTGCCATTAAGATGATTCAAAGACCATTTTTCTCCTCTTGAGAAAAGTTTTAATATGAAATCAATTGCTCCAACTTTTTATGATATTCACAACAGAACCTATAACATTGCCATTGTGCTCTAGTGCATGCACCTTTTCACAGTAGAGGATAACATTATAATAATGTGTAGTACAATTTTATACCCACCCTCCATTCTCAAAAGGTTGATATATTTAACTTTCATATTTCAATATTCAATCTTTGATTCAAATATTGTAAAACGACAAAAACAAAAATATCAACGTTTTTAGAACGAAGGGCATGTTTGGTTGCACAAATGAGGAGGGATGAAATGACTTTCATCCCATTCTTTACGAGCATCTTTCATTTCATCCCATTCTTTACGATCATCTTTCATTTGGTACGCGTAAGGGATTGGATGAGATTCATCCAAACTACTATTTTAATCCCACAAAAATGGGATAAATTCATCCTTCACTTTCCAAATGATAAGAAATATGGAATGTGATGATGGTAGATTTTATTATTATTTTTTTACATTTTTTTATTAAACTTTTAACAATTACAATTTAATCATCCTATCCCTTCCTACATCATCCCAACCTATTCCATTTTAATTATCCTATCCCACCGTTTTTTATCCCGATAACAAAACATGTCCGAAGGGAGTATGTTAGAACTATTAAGTACAATGTCGGCAAAAAACTTTTTCTTTTCATATTTTTCACCTTGTTTGGAGGATAGACCTTCTCTATGTACCAAGCTGGTCTGTTCTGAAGGTTCAGAGGAACCAATTGAATCTGGTCTTGTAAACCCTGCAACCCCACCAAACCACAAATTCAGGAGTAAATTTGTCAAAACCCCAATCATCTTGTCCATACTACACTACACCTTGATTCAAACTAACTTAATCAGTAATGTGATTATTTAAATCTATATAATCCATTATCTAAATCTAAATCAGTAATCTGAAGGTCATCCGTTGCACCGTATCCTTTGCCTCGATTGTGCCGAATCGTTCACCTCCACCTTTGAACGCACAACGACGATCTACGAATCATGATCGGAGCCGCCACGAATCACGATCGGCTTGCCCTCCAACGACAATGTGAAGTTTTGGGAGAAAGACGTTTTGGGAAAAGAGAAGAATAGTAGATCTACTTTTTAAATGTGAGGGTCTATTCACTTCCAGTGGTTTTATCCACTAGACATGTTCGCGATGTAACAAAATGAAGTAGACATACTGCTCTGCTTGTATCTTTGTCCTGTCATTGTGATTTGAAATGAAATTGCCCAAATGAGTATTTACGATGTATTGCGGTCAGAAGATAAATGAGATATCATTGAAGACTTTTCCACAAAATAAAGTTAATAATGTTCCTACAGACTTCACATCAATCAAACAAAATGCAAGCAACTTGTATGGTGGTGTAAAATATTGTACCGGTGAATGTACCGTTTTCTTAACGATACGAGACAATACTGATATATCGGGGATATTCCAAATGTACCGGAGTTAGTATACCGGTATATATATATATATATATATATATAAAGTCAGCAAGGATATACTAATTACATTGTATACATGAGATAATTTTTGTAAAATCTTAAATCAAAAGATAAGAATAATAGCAATACTAATAAAAAACACTAAGGGAATTAAAAAAAAATCTGTAATCAAACTGTATTGAAGGATTACAATGGCTTTGGCAAAGGGCAGGACATTACATACATGAGATAATTTACTGTCATTTCTATAGAGAAACACATAGAGAAACACAACTATGTATAATTACATGATTTCACGCATCAAGTGCAACTCATAGCTACTGTCATTTCTTTAATTGGTATAATTACATGATTTCAAAGCTACTAAGTACCACTTGCAAGTTTCACGTTTAACAGTAGCACCCATGAACAAAGAATTGGATAAAAAGCTAGGAAAAATTAAAACTAAAAGCTAAGAACCAGCCACAAACTGTACCAAACACAAAACGCATCTGCAGACTCACGCACGCCACTTAAAATACAACAACACATGCAAACGAACTTCTCACACTCTAGACGCCATCTTTGCTTGCGGTCACAACTCAGGACAGAGCAGAGCATAAAAATTAAGAAGAATTAGAACTTGAAACGCAAAACTCAACAAATTACCAGGCTGCGAATTGTTGTTGTCATCTTTTCTTCTCTCCGGCAGCCGCCGTCGGCAAGCTTGTCCTCAGCTCGGAGTCAGGAAGAGAAGTCGCAAGGTGGAGACGTGGAGCTCTTACGAGTTGCGATCTCTCACTCTCGCCAATCGCCTCTCACAATCGCTTGGACTTCTGAATCCCTAGCTCGTGTTCTACTTCCGTGTTTCTGCGATTTCATTTTGCTGATTTGGGAGAATTTTTTGCTTCAGCTTTTACCCCTCAAAGTTTTAGATGTTTTTCATTTTCTCATTTTCAATATTTCATCCGGTACACAAAATGATCGAATCAACTGATACTGGAATAAAATCGACGTACAAACCGATACAAAATGGTATTTAATATCATGACTTGGATATTATCATTTTATATGGGACACATTGGTAACTATAATCTGAATAAAGGATCATAGAATCTTTCAACTAAAGAGATGATGGTGTATCTCCATGTTTCCCATCCATCCTTTGAATCTTTCCCTTTGACCAAAACATCATTAATCACGTGCGAGTAGGGGTGTAAATGGGTAGAGCCTTTAAATGGTAGTTTGAGTTCGAGCTCGAGTTGGGAGTTATCGAGTCGGTACTTATCGAGTTCAAGTTCGAGTTCAACTCTTAAATGGAACTCAATATGTTAACAAGTCGAGCTCGAGCCTAACGATACTCGGCCTTATCGAGCATTGATACTTATCGATACTTATTAAACCTCTTAAATTTGTTCACTATATAATTTTTATTAGTTATAGTGATATTTTATTAATAGTAATCATTTATGATTAGTAAAAAATTATTAATTTGGATGTTTAAGTTATAAATTTTGATGATATTTTATAATTTTTATTATTTATTAATTATAATATAATTTATAAAGTTTCAAAACGGATCTATCGAGCTATTCGAGTCAAGTTCGAGCTTACTTCGAGTTGAGCTCAAGCCTAACATTTTGGACTAGAGCAATTCGAGCTCAAATAATACCGATAGGCTAAAGGACCGAGCTCGAGCTTAAAGGACTCGGGCTCGGCCGGACCCATTTACACCCCTACGTGCGAGTGTTGGGGATCAACTCGCCCATTCTTTTCAAGTAGAGGGCTTAATCGCTTCGAGTCAAATATGAGGGGGTAAATCGTCCGAGTTGGATACTTTGAGGACTGCTAGAGCACTTCAGTCAAAATTCTGTCCGTAAAAGTGAAATGCGTAGTTTACTCACAAACCAGTCGTTCGTCTCTCAACGGTCATTTTTCAAAAAAAGAACTCAACCAGCCCACGCCATGAACGATTCAGCCGCAGATCCACACGCTAACTCCATCTCCATCAATGAAAACTCACAACCCTCTTCTTCCCAATGCCAGATCCCCATCGAGATCATCACCGAAGAAGAGATGGCTCTCATTGAAGCCGCCTTCACAGCAGCAATCACCTCCCACTTCGCCGCCGCAGCCGCCTCCTACTCTTCAATTCCTTCCTCCTCCGTCCAGCTGCTGCAGGGCAAAGCCCGCTCGATTCATTCCATTACTACCCACTTGTCTAAGAAGTTTATTAATGGTTCCGTCGATCAAGACGTCGAGGATTTGGGCAATATGAGGAGGAGAACACAGAACCAGAAGAGGAAAAAAATGGCGGACTCGCTCCTGCATCGGTTTCGGAGATGCAGGGGCTTGGCGGTGACGGACCTTACTTCCACGGTACGGATATGTTTATGCGAGCTGGATTTGTTTCTGAATTAGATGAATTCGTATTCTAGGGTTAGTAGAGAATTCTTCGTATGAATTGATTTTGGGAAGTTTTTTAAAATTAGTAATGTGAGATTTGTGTGAGGAAATAATTTTATAGATAGTTGGGATAAATTGGGTAAAAGAACAGGAAACCAGTAAAATTGGTCTGTTTTCAAGTTGCCAACCCATTTCTCATATGATCTGGCAAAAGAAAGTGAAACACTGCAAAATGGGTACTCATTAAGCTAGCCATTCTATGTTGGAAACCAGGTGATGATACATAAAAATAGCATTTTGAATATGCAGAACACACCCATTCTTTATGTTGAACAGATTGATTGAGCAATGTCATGTGAGTAATAAAACATGATTATTATAGCAATCATCTTCACTCGTCTCAGTGTCACTAGATTCTCTATGCAAGTGGAGAAAACCTAAGATAATGATGGTTTATTTCCGCACAACACACAACAGGAATGGTGTGAAAAGCAAATGGAGTTCAAGCTCTTACTTGGTAGTACTCCAGCGACGAAAGCTATGAAAGTTGGCCGTGATCGCCATTTGATATTGGAAAAAGAGGTATTCTTTCAGCTTTCAGAAAAGATCTTTTCACGTGAAGTTGTTCTGCTAACAGATTCCCTTCAGTTCAGCATGTCAAACATTTGATCTGAGTGTTGGGTTTATGTGTTTCAAGTTTGAAAAATCATACTCCTTGTACTGATGTGTTGCAGGTTGTAAAAAAAGTGAAGTTTCGTCCCATGTCTGTTGAAGACAGCTGGGCCAAAAAGTTGATTAATTCCATAATCTGTGCGAACCAATTACTTTCCGATGGACTAACTCGTGAACTCCATCTGTAAGTTGCCCTATAACTAGCTTGTTGCTTCCAACACTCAGATTCTTATGTATCTACAAAGTGATTCTCTGCCCCTAATTTTTTTTTTTTTTGAAGAGTTTCTTTGGGTACCAAGCAGGAACACGGGTTTAAACTCTAAAGAAAACATATGACATCTCAGTATTTCCTCCTTATAGTGCATGGCTGAAAATTTTCAACTTTTTGAAAAATTCTCTCCAGTTGAAGCTGATTAAAAACTTGGTAATTTGATCTTTCGTTCTGATGGAAAAATGGTTACCTCATTACATCAGAATCAGCATGGTGAGTGGGGTTTGGATGGTAGGGATCATTGATGAAATCCGAGTCCTTGGAGATGCAAGCCAGAGACGCTCTATGCTAGTAGACACAAAGACTCGAACCCGAAAAACGCTACCTTCTGAAGAACAAACGAGAAATGGCATGTAAGCCTATTTGAGTCCAACTGACATACGATTGGGTTCAGATTTCCTTGTGTTATTTCAATCTGTTTATTTTACAGCAGAAAGAATATGTATGCTGATCCAACTATGCTATTCTGACATTGTTATTTTGGCAGGTTTCAACTTATGTGCTACAAGTATTTGTGGGACAAATCAGTATCCAGTGGCTTCCCTTCCAAAGAGTTTTTTGAGTTCTTTTCATTGAATCCTCATCACTTGTTGCCTGAAGAAATCAGAAATATAACTGTAGAACATGGATTTCCGGCTGAGGTATTCACTTTTCTGAACAAAGAAATTCTTCCTATAAGATTTTTCTTGTTTGATTCTCATGTTCTAATTCTTATCTGGGATACACATATTTCCAGAGACTTGTTAGTTCAAGTCTTAATGCAGCTGTTTTCTCATATTATTTGACTACACACAGACCCTTATGGACATTGTGAGACATTATCAGAAAACATGTAGCACGCTGCCCCTTGCTGAGGAAATGCTTCTATTGAGGTGAGCACAAAGACTGTCAAAGACTCTTCCATAGAACACTTCTCTCTGATGCTTAAAGCTGAAGGATTAAAGGTACTTGACAATCAGTTTTCATTTCACTCTGTGGAATAGGTATGAACTGCAAAAAGATAACACGGTGATCGGGGAAGTTAGATTTGAATATGACCACAAATGGGTCGGAGAGCAAATTCAAGCTTGTCTAGAGTTCTGGTCAGGTAAGAGAGAAGCCAATGTTGCTCCAGAGGATGAGCGATGGAAATGCCGAATTTGCCAGTTTGCTTCCGTTTGCCCTGCACAACCTCATCCTATAGTCGATTCATCAACATCACCAGACACACTAAAATCCCAAGAGCCAGTGGAAAAGTAAAGTAGAAAAGGGGTTTCTTGATCAGATTAGAGATGAACGAGGGCTGGCGACTGCCAGTGAACCTTGTATCTCACGCATAACAACCAGAAGCTTATCAACTAGGTAAGCAATTTATTCATACCATAGGATGGAAATGACTGCAGCAAATTGCTGCATGTTTATTGTTGCTCTCAAGTAATTCTATACTGTTGTATGCCTTAAATAGTCTGATCTATTGCAAATAAAATTATTCTTCATCACCAGTATGCTGTGATTATTTTATTTTATTTTTTTTACTCAAAATGCTTCTTGATCTCTCTTTTTTCATATCACCGCTTTACGATTAGCGTAAAAGATGTAGGGAAAGCTTAAAGGAGATGTTTTAATTTTGCAGAATAGCATGTTGAAAAACCGTAGCTAATAAAATTGCTATTTGAGACCCCAAAATAACAAAAACAAAACACAGACATGCACGTATGCAATGAATAACAAATGTTTGTGATAAGCTAGCATTTGAAATGTCATAGTAGCATCCATTAGGACCATCACCAAACAAGCATAATACTGTATTGTCAATGGAAAAGTTTCTCCAAGTTGTCAGCTGAAGATGAAAAACTTGACTGACTAATAGAATCTCAGTTACTTTATTTTATTTCCCCTTTTTATGTATCAAAACAGCATGGACTATATACACTTTCCAAACTGATCAAAGTATGTATAGGCTCAATATCTAACCGGACCCTCTATTTCTGTATTGTTGGATGAGCTTTCTTCTACTTTGCCAACACCCTCCTTTTCCTGCACTTCTCTATAACTTGCCAGAGTTTCTTGTACTTCAGAACTTCTGTAGAGGGGCCCTTGTGGGGTTCCAAAAAGTGTAGTGAATATCTGTCTGTGACATTCATCACAGAAGCAATAGTATGTGAAATGGCCTTCATATGGAAGTTTATGTATGGCAGCCCCTGTAGAACTCGGTGGACGAAGTCAGTCATGGAAGGTGGGACCACTTTATCATCCATACCCTGTAACACAGACAGAAATAGGAATTGAAGCAAGGAGGTAATCCGATTTTCAGAAGTAGAACTTGATCCAGTGGACTTGATCCAGTGGTGTTTCTAGTGGGTCAAAGGCAAATGAAAAGGAACAAAAAGTTTACTGGCCTGCCAAACGTGGATTGGACCGAGGAATCCAGTAGTTTGCTCTTGCGATGAACTAAGCCAAGACTTGACCAAGTTGAGTAGACCTTTCCCTCTCTGTTTCTTCTGCAGTTTGAGTTCTGCAAGGCTGAATCCCCAGTTGGAGACCTGCAATACAGCTTCTTCTATAAAGGGTTTAACATGTCCCTGTCGGGTTGATTCCTCAACATCTCTTTGCCAGTACTCTTCATTGACAGGGTCTTCTATCAAAGCCCTATCCTGGAAACGACGAAAAAATGATCAGCGAGTCAGGTGACGGTAAAATAAATATCTTGGGAAGGAGTAAACATTCCGGGTAACCGATTATAATGTTCCTACAATCTATCAACACATAAGCAGGAGATGATAGATCCAAAAAAGAAGAAAACAAATAAATAACTAAATAGAAAATGCTACAAAGTTTTTATTGCAATATTCCACTTGACAACAATGCTAAAGCTACTCACTCTTTTTCCAAGTGACAGAGACAGCCATTTGTCAATCTGACCATGCTTTCCAGAAAGGAAGCTTCTCAAATAGAAGTAAGAAAGAAGACTCGGAAACCTTCTAGCTACGAATAACAATAATTTCCTCTTACGAGACCATTTTTGCCACATTCTGTATTTCTCTTCCTTATTCATCAGTGAATCATATGGATTCACAAATGGAGCAAACAAAGCAACACCTGCATAATGGTTATAGATATAGTGATTTAACAGCCAATTCAATGTAACATAAATACTAACATGGAAATAACGGCACCGTAATGCACAAACATGAACATTACAAAAGTACTGTATAACAAAACAAAGATGAGTCATGAGTGCATCGTTGCTCATATAATTCCATAATACAGCCCTTTCTCAAACTTCCAAAAAACTAGCAAGTACATCCATTTCAAATGACTTCGAGTTTCAATGCAGCAACTAGATAAGATATTTTTCAGTTGTCTTTAAATCCCTCTGTTTCTGGAACCTCTTCAGTCATGGATATGCAAAGCCTTCCTAACATGTCTAAGCCAATAACCTAATGTTGGGTTAGAGTCTTTTCATGTTTACTTGTACTCCCTCTGTCCGCAAAAAATTGAACCATTTGACTTTGTTGTTTCAAGGTCCAATATTTGACTCAAATTTTGTGATAAGTGTGAAAAATATATTTAGAAAATTTTGATTTCAAATTATGATACACGTGAAATATTTAATTTTCAATGGCTAAACATTCATGAAAAAAATCATAGGTTAAATATTACTCCCTCCGTCCCATAAAGATTGTTGTGTTTGACTTTAATGTTTCAAGTTGCATTGTTTGACTCAAAATTTTACTAGGATAAATAGTGAAAAAAATTCAAAAAAAAAAAAAATATATCTAGAAAATTTATATTGCAAATTATGAGAAGCATATGAATCATTTAACTTTACATGTTTATGAACTTATAAAAATAAATCGTAAATTAAATATTGTGAAAACAGCGAAAACAAAGTTGCAAACTTTATGGAACAAAGAGAGCATGAAACTGTCAAAACAAATGGTTCAATTTTGGGCGGACGGAGGAGGGGGTATAAAGCACTGGTCTGCACTGCCATAAATCCAGAATCCTATGAGTTAAAGATTTAAGATGATCTATCGCATTTTACAATTATTAAGGTCCAACGTATTCCACTCAGATGGAGCCCAAACATTTGACCTCATACATGTGTAACAAACATCAGTCCATTCTCTTTTTGACATTAAATGTAGTGGTTCGAATAGAATGCGTAAGGTGAATAAAGCAAGTATAATGATAACAGACCAAACTAGTTCCACACCCAGCAAAGTTATCTCCCTACATCCTTAAAAGAATGTAGCATCTCTCTAAACATGGAGATTAAGGTAAATATAGAAACCGATGGTTATAAAGTAAAATAGTTATTTAAAATAGAAGAGAGTGTGTTAAAAAGTAATGGAAAGTAGGGATAATGAGGTAAAATCAGTAAAGAAAAGTCTCCTAAAGAGGAAAAAATGCAACATTCTTCGAGGGAAAAGGAGACAGTATTTCAGGACCAAAGGGAGTATGCATTATGGCCATTAGATCATTGCCCAAAAGAAGAAAAGAGAAGAAAAAGAAACGGAAGTAAAATGATAACTAAAACTATAATCTGAATATACAAGAGATACTCTCATTTGGAAAACCTTGACAACCAAGATATACAACCTAGGAAAAATTGAAGACCGTTCACAAATTTACACTAATGTTTCATATGAAGCCTTGTCAAACCCATTGGTAAACAAGAAGATATTGAAAGATTACTTGGGGGTCTCTTAGGTTCTAGCTGAAGATCGAACGTGATGTGAAAGGATCATAAGCATATATCTATAATGTCACAGATCTGAGTGATGAACACAAAATGGGCAGAGCAAAAAAAATACCTGCCAGCCTATCAGGAATGTATCTTAGAGCAGCCCAAGCATGCAAGGCACCACTTGAGTACCCAATCACCCAAAACTTGCCATTGATACTTACAGCATTCGCCAGAAATAACATGTCGAATGCTGATGACTTAAGGTCCCGACTGGGATGAGGGTCACTCTCACCAAAACCAGGGAGATCATATGTTAACAAACGAACGCCAAATTCTTCCAACAATGGAACCTTAAGTCCAGGTATCCCTAATCATGTATAAGCCACCAAAGAATCAGTACGACGCATGAAATATACGGAATCCATCTTATCATATAATCATGCATTTTACCTGATAATCTTGAAGAGAGGAATGAATGTGGAGCAAGCAATGAGTATCTAGCTTTATCAGATGAAACGCCTTCCTCTCTATATGCCATGTATCTACCATCAGGTAACAAAATGCGATGAGCACTAGGAGGATGCATGTACACTTTGTTCATCATGGGCACTGAAGTATCACTTTCAGTACATACACTCAAGGCTGCAAGTAGAGTTTGTCCTTAAGTCAATATCAGTGAATTACATAGAACAATTACTGTAAGAATTTCTTGCCAAATCTCTGACCAATTTCAGAACTAACATACATGGCAACTGGGTAAAATTCAGGTAACAACTATGCAGGGAACTTAAACTCAGAAGAAGGGCAAATTCAGTTTCCCAGAGGTTTGCTGCCTGAGATATCAGGAATGCCAAATTAGAATTAATCATGTAGCCAAGCTAGTAACTTTATGAATACCCAAAAACTAAATTATTCATTCAGATGAACATATCAGACCTGGAAACAGAACTGCAGCAAAGTTACCAGAGAGAGCAATACCAGCAAAAGCAAGAAGAAAGACGAAGAAGATGATGGACCAAACATGGAGGGGGTCTTTATCCTCGGGCACCAACAACTCATTGAAGTACCTCAATCTCCCACAGAGCATCCCATAATGCCCTCTCATTCTCTTCACCAAAAACGAATCTTTCCCAAAATTCCTAATGACAAACGAATCCTCCGCCG
>JBBYHH010523917.1:0-10979 GCA_038382905.1 Daphne laureola
TAATGACATTGTAAGTTTGGAAAGATTCCAAATGAGAGGCAGTGGTCATATCTATGACATTAGTGTAAGTTCATTAAATTCTCTGATGTTTAGGTTGAGGTCATTTGGTAAGATAAGTTTTTTATAGAGCTTGGCTTGGTGGCAAGGGTAGTTTGACCCGATCGAACTCCATTGACAGAACAATAGAGTAATCACTCAAGTTAAGGGATTTCAATCTCACCAGTCATTTGTTAAATCCTTAATTGATATTGAGAGAGATGATTTGAATATTCGTGGGATGGACATGGACAATATAACTGTTGACCCTCTAACAGAGTCTCAACGCAGCAAAAGCATAGGGGCCGTGAGAGTAATGGTACTAGGTACATGGATGATCGGCTTTAGTACAAGTGAGAGTCTATAGGAATAATGCCCAGAATACAATCTACGGTGATGTGGTTTTCGGACATTAATCATATTATTTATATAGTTCAATTATTATGTTAGTTTGGATTTATGTGTTAATCAAATAACACAATAAATCAACCCTGGAATATATCGATATTCCTAAATGTCCCTAGTCAATATCTTATAGAGAACATGGGTTGCTATAACACCCTTGAGACTAGCATAAGGGAAGACTCACATAGGTATTGTGAAGGCTGACTTATGGATACATAGGAGAGGAACTATGTATTGGAGCGACCGTACTGAGAACATTATAGGATCGCGGTGTAAATATCATAAGTGTCTCTCAGGGATCATAGTACAGGTAGTCCTTCGACCTGAGGTTTTGAAGATCTGCTGATGTGAGTGGCCTGCTTTGATTCTATGCTTTATCCTTTTCTTGACCGAAGAAGTGTGCTAGTTTCGGGTGTGTGACAATATCATGGAGTACGACTATTATGAACCAAGATGAGATTCTTCACTCCCTCACCACGAGAGAGTATTCTCATGCGTCAGATTGAACTATAATGAGGATGCACAAGATCTGTGTCTCTTGTCAATCTGAGAGTCTGAATGAAGGGACATATCATGTACACCGTATGATTATACTGATGGGTGAGATTTTGTTGTGATGTCGACTTCACTTGGGTGACAGTGATGTGTTGCTAGATACCGCTCACTGCCTGTGATTATGAATGAGAATTCATAATTACTGCCAACGTGATGGGAACCTATAGGGTCGCACGCATATGAGTGAACTTGAGAGTAATTTAGATAAGAGCAGAAGTTTAGTGACTTAAGTGTCAACTTTGGAAAAGTTGGACACTTAAGTACTATGACCAATAGAGATAAAGGACTGAAGACACAATTAGCCCAATAATAAGGGTAAAGGTGCCTCCAGCCTATGTCAATATATATCTGGCTTGTTCTCAGGTCAGATAGATGACATACAGATGTTGGTGGAATTGCTCTGGCTCTGGGCTCTGGTCTCCAAGAAAATTGTTGCTAGCACGGCAAAATGGAGATCATGGATTCTCAAGTTGCTCAGCGTGGATACCATAGCGGATGGGTATTTTCTCATCAGTGTCACACGGATCAAAATCATATGAGGTAATCTCTGAACACCTGGTTTAATGGTTTCAACAGCTGATCCTGACGGGGTTTCAATTTTTAAGACTTCCACTGGGCTCTGATTGATGCACGAAAACCCTACAAGGATTTATTACATTGTAGGATGACTTAGTTAGAATAGAGAATACAAACTAGTTTATCTTGTACTATTAGTAGTTTAGTACCGTTATTGTTGAGTAAAATACATGTAGGAGTGTTAAAGGGAGGTTTGCTAAAAATGCTAGAATGATTGCTTAAATGTGGATTGATGACCGATTGGCTTAGTAGTAGCTCTGATGAATGATTGTCACTTGATCAAGTAAGTACTAATAGGGGTATAATTGGTGGATTTCTTGGCAAATGTGTAGATTTATTAAAGAAGCTTGGTGATAGTTATATATTGTAAGTTAGTATGGTGAGTTACTCCATAAGTGGGTTACTCACTACTGATGTATAGTTCTTTTATCTACATAACTAGGAATCGTTGGCAATCTACTATTGTGAGAATAACTACTAAGCAAAAGCAACACGACAACTGAAGCTGGAGCAAGAGTGAAATATTGGAAGAAGACAGTGAATAAAAGAAGGCAATTGGAAGCTCAAGACGGATGGATAAAGCTAAATGATGTATAAGAATAATACTACCGTGGATGACTGCCAAATTGTAATAATAGTCAAATGCTACATGTGATTATTAATGATGTATGATTACTGTGTAAAGTACAAAGAGTAGACTTATAATAATAATACTCGTACATTGAATAATTGACTGAGGAAAGATTGAAGTAAATATTGCTTATCTTCTCTGATATTAATGATGGACTCCTAAATGAATTAAGACTGAGCAATACAACTGTGAAGCTTAAATGACAACACTTTTATCAATAATAGGGAAATACTTATAAAATGCCCCAATACAATATAATTGAGAAATATACTAAAGTTTCACACTCCACCACTGAGAGTATTTCTGGGTAATAAACATCACATAAATAACTATAAAATATGGGGACTAGAAGGATATGTCACTCCACCTCTAGATTGCAAGACACATATAATATAATCACCAAATCATTATCACGTTTCAATAGCAACAAAACTGTTGGGAATCTAACGACTGAGAACTTGAGGAAGTAATACTAGAAGACCAAACACTGAACTGAGACCACACTGTGAACTGTAATTACAACAGAAAACATCTCTAACAGGTGGAACTAAGAACTAGGACCAGGCTAACTTTCTGAGTCAGCGTTAACCCTTCTTCCTGGCGGGGGCCGTCACCCCCTGTAAGTCCCTTAAACCATTCTCTCTTTCAATTGTCACTTTTAAGTTACTTATAATTTATATTATTACTTATCGAAACATATTTTCATGTCCGTCATATAAAACTTGCAAGGAACCTGGATATGATCATGAAACTGGAGAGAAGATCGGGATGTACACTCGCAGCTATGCAACTGAAGGACTACAATAGAGAAAGACTTGAAAGACCTCGACACTATTTACTTGCATTTATTTATTCATTTATTTCTTTCTTACTTTGCAACCAAACACACTCTGAACCTCAGGTCATGTCTGGACTGCTTAGTTCTTTCATGAACTATTATTTTTAAACCTTTTAAATAGTTTTACGAAACATCTTGGGAGTTGTGAGACGTCGTTCACCAAAGTTCTTCCTCTCTGCTCTAGCAGACAGCTGGAACGGCGGGTTCACAACACACCTGGTAATAGCATTCTCGGTTGGGATGATGTCTCTCACAAACCCGACAGTAATCTGATGATCGCGTAATGCCCTTGATTTTATCTCTCGGGCTTGATATGTCGGACCTACTGGCACCCCTACTTGACCTCCACGGTCGAGACTCTCTCGCAGTGTTCTAGGATCTGTGAGGCATAGCTCTGCCCTCAGTCTCTTCCATCTTGATCAAGAGGACCTTCTGTACTGCCTCATGATATGGCATAATACCCAGTGGTACCACGTACCGGCGAATCTCTGATCGCAGGCCTCTCACAAATCTCTTGGCCTTTTGCTCATCCATGCCATCGTACTGGGGAACATACCTCACTAATCGGTCAAACTCATGCTCATAGTCGGTAATGGACATGCTCCCCTGACTCAAGTGGTCAAACTTGACCTGGCGACTGTCTCAGGCAGGATACCCGACCCACCTCTCATCAAATAAATAGGAGAACTCCTCCCATCTCATGCCGGGGTCCCTCCGGCCCCACTAAACATACTCGGCTCTCTTGGAATCGGCTACTCTCTTCCACCATTTGTTAGCTCGGTCGCGAAGGTTGAAGGTGGCTCACAAAACAATCTCATCAGAAGGGAAGCCCAGCCTCCCTAACAGCTTGTCCATATATATGTACCATGGCTCAGCCGCCTCCGGCCCTCCCTTGCCATAAAATCTCAGAGGACCAAGGCGTTGGAAGCGCTTCATCATAGTCAGTGCGTCAGGACTTGCTTAACCCGGGGCCTCTGGGTCCTCCGGGCATCCTCATGATCAATATCCTCTCTATCTCTACGGTAGTGGTCACGTGATCGATCTCCATCACCACGGTGTTGATCCTGTACAGAATAATTAGATCTCTCCTCTCGCTGCACTTTCTGTGCTCGAGGATGCCTTCTCTCAACATCCTCCTCATCCTCCTCCTCATCAAGAGTCAAATCTATCAGGTGGTGCTGTGAACTAGCACATGTTTTCATGTGAGTATCAGATGGCACCAAATTTGTAGTCGCATCATGCGACCACTCTATCGAGTTCCTCTGAACCGGTTGTCTCTCAACTGGGTTCCTCTGAACCGACTGTCTCTCAACCAGGTTCCTCTGAACCAGCTAATTCCCTTGCTCTAGAAGGTTGCCCTGCTCTCCTACTGGCCAGACATTATTCAGGACCGTCCTGATCTTTCCCAGTATCTGCAACAGTTCTGTGACCTTCACCTGCTGCTGTGGGGGATCAGATGGGACTAGTTGTTGCCTAGGAATCCACTGCCTTCTTCCTGGGTTACTAAATGGAGTGGGATCTCTATCCACATCCTCCGACTGCAAGGCTCTCTGCCTGCGCGTATTCACCATTTCTGAAATTCCACACCAGGAAAAAGTATAACAGAAACGGTTAACTACCTAACAAAAGCAAGCAGCAGTATTCCTAATGGCTTTGTAGTATTGATGCAATGTATAATGTATGATGCAGATTATCTTAATTAGGAAACATAGCATCAGACACAATCACAACTCAATCAACAGACGACCATATCTTTAATGGTCCAGTCTTGTGAAATTCCCAATTCACCATCACAAACCAGTACTTCAATTATGTTAAACATGTTTAGACCAGCCGCCCACAGTCCCACCTCCCATTCCAAGGTAGTTCTCATAAGAACGTGGCAAGCCTCATTACTGAACTATCTTGGAATCGATCGGTGGAACAAGGGCTTGCCCGCCCAAACACATCGAACATAAGTTCAGAAGACTGCTTCTGATAACCATGCTCTGATACCAACTTGTCACCCCTTCAACGGAAGCAAACGGAGCTGGGAGGGGGATGACATCGGACAGATCCACATTGTGGTGGGGGATCCATAACCTGGTCCTGTAACACTAAAAACCTACACTCTGCAATAATCACATACATACTGGAATCGCGCATTCACAATAATAAAGTTGAGCTCCGCTTAACACCAGATACACCAAAAAGGAGTAAACACTCCTTGAGTAAATTACATACACTACCGTACATCCAGAATTTAGGAAACAGCTGAATACATAAGCAATTCTCAAAATGCTTCCAAAGCTACATGTACATATGCATGCTACACCTACAGAGCCCAGACTCAACAGGACGGAATACATACTAGTCTCGGGTGGTCGGGATCACCGTGAACACTGACTATCACCTCGATATACTGCTCCTGCTGCTAAACACAGAGATAAGAGTTAACCATTAGTCATCTCATATGTACTTCCCCTGAAGTACTCAGATACCATAAAACAGACTCAACCGAGGTCACCCTCGAACCATACACGAAATCTCAACAATGAGCTATATGTACCTTCGTAGAAAAATCTCAGAAATCTAACGGAACTACTCTGCAGGTTGCTTATCAGTAGCTCATAAAAAAGTATAATCATAAGGGGGGTGAGTCCTCGAGAGAACTCAGTAAGGGCTTAGGTAAGGGTACCAATTTAGAAACACAACCTGCACAAAAGGTTAGTATGCCATGTACTAACAACTTATATTACATATATATCTCATGAATAATGATATGTAAATCATCATGATATGCAATCCAGATGTCCCACCAGATGAAAGCATACACGTCTCTCCGGAAGGATTCACATATACGTCCCTCCGGACGATCTCACTGATACGCCTCTCCGACCGATATCACAGAATATGACAGCCCCCAGAGGCTTTCATTGCATAACACGGGGTTCACACATTTATAGACGCTTGGTACCAGTGAGGGGCCATGGTTCCCTTATAACTGTCGTAAGGTCAATCAATGACCGATACACTCTAGCATCACATAATAGGTCAACCAGTGACCGATAGACTCTAGCATCACAGAATTGATCATCAAGATCATAGAATACCAGAAACATAATAATGATCAACCTTTGATCAGGCAATAAGCTTATCGAGCTTTGTACATGCATACCGTTAACCTCACCATGTAACTAGCCCCGGGAGTCACCGGGCCCCACCCTCAACCTGGGAAGTAGCCTCAACTAACCCGATATGCAAAAAGGCACCCAAAAATGCATATAAAGAAAGTTGAATCCTTACTTGATAAAACTCTAAGTCTAACATGTAACCCGGTGCAATCACACACTAGTGATAATCCAGCAATGTTCCGGTTGCATTTCCATGATCCTCAGCTACCAGAGATGACACTAAACAATCACACAATGAAATGAATTGACTCCTCAATCCATTATTCAAAATCGCACATTCAAAGAGACAATCTCACAATTCATCCAAATTACCAGAAAATGACCAACTAACTTATATGTTACTAGATGTTCTCTTAACATCAAATAAGCTCAATTTCATCACAATGTGCCCTCTAACATAAAAAAACATCAAATCTCATCTCCACTTGCGAATTTCGGCCAAACATAGTAAAATGACCAAGAGAGTTTCTCTCAACATTTCAACAACAATTTAGGAGCTCTCTAGGTTCACTAAACTAACTCATAACATCACTTTAACAAGAAAACATCAACATTCCATCTTGGTCCTTAATTTCGGCCAGCATTGGAATACATACTAAGAGAATCTTTCTCAACAATTCAACCTCATTTTAGGAGCTCTCAAACAACCTTAATCCATCTCAATGCCACATATTAACAAATAACATCAACCTTTAATTATACTGATAAATTTAGTCAACACACACAATTGAGGGTGAGTACTCCAATCATCCTCATTTCAATTTAGTAACTCATTTCTAACCTCAATTCAACACAATTTCATAATTTATCAAAGAACACCAATAAAATTCATCATCTCTTAAATTTTGGCCAACACCTAAAATGGCCAACCATGATGATTCAAGGATGGATCCAAGCATAAAACATGTTCATAATCATCCCAATAACACTTTAGAACTTCACTTTCAACTCAATTCAAACTTCAATTATGAACCATGAACCCTAGCTCTCCTTAATCAACCAACATGATGAAACATGATTGGAAATCTTAATACCACTTAAAAATAATTCAAATTCATGCTTACCTTAAGCAATTCTTGATGTAATTGGTGAAGAACACTTGCCCAAAGAAAAGCCCAAAAAATCGGCCCTAAGAGGAAGAGAAGAAATGAAGTTCAAATCACTTACAAACTTAGTTTCTTCATGAACCTTTCGTGAAAAGAAACTCACCTTCTTAATCCTTGTTGAATTCTTGAAGAGATGGTGAAGAATTGAAGAAGATGAAGCAAGAACATCAAGGAAGAAGAAGCTCAGAATTGGCGATGAGGAAAGAGAGGAAGAGAGAAGTGTTTTTTTTTAAATGAATTTCTTCTCCTTTCCTTACTCTTTTTAATCCTATTTTCTTTTCATTTTAAATACCCTTACCACAAACATATTCCATCCTTTTCACTCCATCTTTATTTACTACCACACATTTGTAGTAATATTTAATAATCCTTCACGATACAATTTTGACACATGTCTTCCACTTTCACATTATTATACACTTATCCCATACCTTAATATATATATATAACATGTCTCACAAATATATAAAAAATATGTCTTTTTTTCTTCCCAATTTGCGACACATTCATTTCCCAATTAATGTCCATTTTCCTCTAATTTTCCAAAATGACCATTTTACCCCCCGAACTAAAATTTGGAAAAATGACCCAGGATTCACGTATCAACACCAGGATGTGAAATCCCGTGGAGTTTGTAAAACTAGGTCCATAACCAACAATCTCGTCCATCAAAATCAAGTTCTAGCTCAACCAAGCTAGGGTTTGAGGCCACTTCTACCACCATCTCTTCTTTCCTCTAGATCCGACTTTACAACCACCGCTAACACTCATAGGTGGGTTGTATCACTATGTGACACAGGTTACAAAGTGATATTTGAACCAGAATTGTGTCATCTAATTGACAAAGGCTCAAATAAAACCTTATTTGTTGGTAAAAGATGTGACAATGTCTATACTGTTGATTTTGATAAACTGTCTACATTTAGTATGAAATGCTTTATTGTTACCAACAAAGATGAAGGATGGTTGTGGCACAAAAGGCTTGGACATGCTAGCATGCATACCATCACCAAGCTGGCCAAAATGAGCTTACTACGTGGATTGCCAAATCTAAGATTTGACAAAGATAGAGAATGTGAAGCTTGCATTAAAGGGAAGCAAACAAGAGCAATATTTAAAGAAAAGAACATGATATCTACATTAAGAACCCTGGAGCTACTCCATATGGATCTCTTTGGACCCATTGATCCCATAAGCATAGGTGCAAAGAGAGACTGTTTGGTAATAGTTGATGACTATACCAGATAAACTTGGGTATTCTTCTTAGCCAAGAAGAGTGAGACCTACAAGAAATTCAACTCCTTTTGCAAAAAGGTTTAGAATGAGAAGGTAAAAACATTGTTGCCATTAGAAGTGACAATGGAGGTGATTTTGAAAATACTGATATGAATGCTCTTTGTGATTCACTTCGTATTACTCATAACTTTTTTGTTGCAAGAACACCTTAACAAAATGGGGTTGTAGAAAGAAAGAACATGACCATTATGGAGATGGTGAAGACAATGTTGAATAAGTACAAGCTTCCAAAGTATTTTTTGGCAGAAGCAGTAAACACAGCCGGTTATATTCTCAATAGAGTCACCATCATACCTCAATTGGACAAAACACCTTATGAGCTACGGAAAGGCAAGAAACCATACATATCCTACTTTCACACATTGGTAAGAGTAATCTTGGAAAGTGTTTTATGCTCAACAATGTTAAGAGTAATCTTGGAAAGTTTGATTCCAAGAATGATGAGGCTATATTCGTTGGTTATTTAACTAAGAGTAAAGCCTATAGAGTCTATAATAAAAGCTCCCTAATAGCTGGGGAATCCATTCATATTATGTTTGTTGCCTCTAACCACTTGTTTTGATGATTTTAAAACCTTGAAGACTATTTTGAAAATATTTGATAAGTCTAGTGTCTTGACTAAGATTACTAGTTCTTAATTTGAAAGATAAAAAATGTTGGGATTACTTGTAAAATATTCAAAAGTACAAGAAATCATGTGTTATATGGCTTATGATGAACATTACGGCATATAAATGTTTTATTCAAAATTCTTGACTATTATGGACTTGTTTCCTAGCCACATTTATAGGAAATTAAAGAAAATATGTTAGAGAAGAACTATATGGAATCTCTCAGCTGATTACTCCATCAAATTCGAAGAAATCGGATTGCAAAGATGCATTCAGCTCAGAAAAGGAAAGAAATCAGAAGAGCGTGAGATGAAGTATGCATCAACACATTGATGGCCAGATGCTCAAAATACAAGCTTCAAGTTTTATAATCTATGAAGCATTCAATCATGAATCCATCCACTCCACTACTAAGCTACAATAATGAGAGAATATATTCAAGTTTGAAGCTCTCAAGAAGAATCAAGATTGAAGAATAAAATCCATCAAGTTGCTGAAGGCAGTCTTCATCAACGCATTGATGGAAGATGACAGAAAACTGGAAAGATTTGCAACAGCTAGAAATCAATCAGCCAACGTTCACAAGGCTAAAAAATGGAAAGATATCATATGCAATGGCTATATGAAGATCTGGAGACGATTCTACCCATCTACACACATTCAGGAGCCTATAAAAGAAGAAGAAGAAGAAGAAGAGATGACGCAAAATTGTACATTCTATATCACTCTTTGAATACTCTTCATTCTCCTACTCACTCAGATAGATCAAAGACAATCTTGATCTATCATTCATGAAGCTACAAGAAACCAGAAGATCATCAGCATCAGCTTTACCTACATTAGAGAGCTATGTTACAGAGAAGCCTTATGTTCTACATCTATTCTTGTAAAAGGCTTTCTCTCCTGTGCTTATATTGATCAACTTCACTAGTTGGTGTTTTTAGACAAGTAATACATCACTGATCAAGAGGAACTTCCAAAGGAAAAGGAAGATTGATAGTGTGTTCTATCAATGTGTTGATCATAGTTCTACTATCATCACTCTAAGTCTTGTTTGTCATGGAAGCTTGGCGTAAAGTTCTGTATGTCGGGTAGCCATTGTTAAAGTCTTGTTAGTCAGGCAATTTGTAAAGTCTTATTAGTCAAGCAATTGGTGAAAGTTCTATTAGTCAGGCATTAGGCATAAAGTCCTGTGTGTCAGGCAGTCTTGGTGAAAGTCCTCTGTGTTAGGCAAACTGTGTATAATCCATGTGTGTCATGCCTCCGTTATAGTGGAGCAACTCTCAAGTGTGTCGTGAGGAGAGGACTTAGGTCAAGTTGGACCGAACCTCTATAAATCTATGTGTCCTTCACTTTGCTATACAAATCTTATATTAAAGATTTAAGATCTTTAAGATTCTCAATTACATGTTCATGTTCATACAAATTCATGGAAGATTTAAATACATGATATCTCATAATATCATGAACAATTTCTACAAGAATATACATGAAATATATATCACAAAAGAACATTATGAAGCTGAAATATTAGTACCTTTCACCTTGGAAAACAACTTAATGAATTTATAATTCCTTGCTCCTAAAATGTATGATCTTTTCCTTGCTTGTTGATGGCAGATGAAGAGATGAGGAAGAAGCCTTATTATCTTGAACCACTTAGGTAATTGTATCGCCTTGACTACCTAAAAGGAGGATACTCCATCCTTATATCCACTAAGGCCTTCGACAACCAATTAAAGTAGTCTCATT